>JAOTAZ010092260.1:0-11411 GCA_025629785.1 Erythroxylum oxycarpum | reverse complement strand
AGGTCCGGCAACGTCTGATGGTTGACGTTCCAGTCTCTCCTCTATAACCAAATAAAATACATAGCAATCACAATTTGTACCAATATCAATGTTTAAGAATGCACATGAGTGAAATAAAAGATGTACAATACATGCATGACAATCCCGGGTAACAATCCCTCAACATTGACGCTTGATTTAGAGAGTACTAAACCCAATTCCATCTACAATTTGATCCTCTTAGGGATTCAATCACAATTTCATTTCTTCATATCATTTATAGCCCTATATCTTAACTTTATTACACAAAAAGATTCACCTCATTTGGAATTCGATAAGTCCAATTATGATCAAAACATTGACCTATGTTCAGTCCCATTGATATGGTTCTAAAAGACTCTCACAATTGCTTTTGATCAATATCTTTCAATTTAACTCCAATTAATACCATTTTTGGTGGAGACATACCCAAATGTGTTAGGAAACTAATGCCACAAGAATCAAGTCATTTGGAGCTCTAGAGAAGGAGTTATGGTCGAAATAAGCAACCATGTTCATGCTTGATTTTCAATTTGACCTAGTTTGGCGCAAATGCCATAACATTTTCTAAACAACTCGGAATCCCTTAGTTCTTATGCCATTTTAAAGAATACATCGAGATCTACAACTCGTATTATAGGTCTCAAAGTGAGATTCGGCTTCAAAATGGGTCAAATACACAATGTACAGTAAGTGACCCGTAGTTGTCCGTTAAACGGACAGGCATGTCCGCTTAACGGACACGCATCGATCAAACACTCCATTTTCACCCGTAGCTGTCCGTTAAACGGACACCCATGTCCGCCTAACAGACATACACTGCCCCTAGGGTGTTTTTACACCCGAATCTGTCCGTTAAACAGACACCCATGTCCGTTTAACGGACACACATCCCACATGCACTATTTCAACCCTTTTTCAACTTCCAACACCTATTCTATCATCAAACACATCTATAATCTAATCAAATTCATTTCATTGAACATCAAACCACTTCATAACAATAAAAACATCAATCTAATTGCATTCAATCCTCAATTCCCAACCCATTTCATTTACCATTCTCAACATCATCCATCATTTCAAAGTTTCCATTCCCTCTTCATTTCATTCCTTACTTCTACAATCTAAACATTTCAATCTCAACAAGCATTCATTCACATGGGAAAAATTTACATATATGACTATTTCAAGCATCACAACATCCATTTCCAAATCATATCCCTTATTTGCTCACAAGCACCTCAATAAAACATAATGAAACATAATCATACTCAATCTCACCACAATATCATCATTCACTTTACTAACTTCATCTTAACCTTTTAACTTCTTCAAGATACAATTTAAGCTAACCACCTTTACACAATTTATAATACATTTCCTTTAGTTTCACTTAGAACAAGCTTCAATTCATTAGAACCATCAAACAAGCAATTAGAACTTTACCATTGGAAACTCCCTCATTTTCCAGATTTTTACACACATTCAATCTTAGCATTAAGCTCATTAACAACACTTCCATTCCTTCATCCATCATCAAATATCCAATTCAACATCAAGCAATCATTTACAAGCAATTCATAAACCATAAATGACTATAATCAAAACAGGACATATATACATAGATAGGCATCCAATCACTTCTTCAATCCATCATTCATAATTCTAACTCTCCCAACACATTTCCATGAAATCAAAACTCAACACACATACTCAAAACACAACCATGAACATAAGTGAGCATCAATGAAGACACAAACATGAGCCCTACACAAACATGAACAAACCCTCATTTCTAACCTCAATTATGCAAGATTCAAGACATGAAACATAATACTTACTTGATTTAACCACTAAAGCTTCAATTTCTTCAAGAAATCACCAAGACCTAATTTTCAAGCTTCACCATCGACCATCATCTTCTAAGGTAGAAGAAATCACTTTGTGTGGAGGGCAAGAAGAAGAAAGCAAGGTGACAAGGAAAACAAGAAGAAGATAGTAGCTAAGAGAGGAAGACACAATCCATGGAGAAGAGGGATGCCACACGAAGAAGAAAAGAAGAAAAATCTCCAAAGCTTGAGAGAGTGTCGTTGGAAACAAGAAGGAAGCTTGAAAATAGAAGTAACTTTGGTTAAAAGTCATTAAATACATGGCTAAAATGAAGACACATGTCAAACTCTCATAAATCCTCCTTAATTTAATCAATCTCAAACCCAATTTCCAACAATTAACTCTTGTCAAAAATTCATATACCCATATGTCCAATATTTAATGCCCTATGCATTCAATTCTATTACCATTGGCCAATTGGTCTGCCGCCCGACATTTTTCCTAGTCCGGGATTTAACCCCGAAAAATTTAAGAAAAATTCCCTAAAATCCTCCAAAATTATAAAATCATTATTGATACTCTCCAAATAATTTGTCAAGATCAATAACCATAATTCTCAAAATTCTCAACCAATTACAGTTATAACCAAATAAACCGGGAATGTCAATGTATGCAGGTACAAATAAGTTCATGTGCAACAATGTCATTTTTTCACAATACAAACATGTCACATATGAACATGCAATAACGTTTGTAGCCCCTCATTGACCACTCAAAATTCCCATTTTACCCTTCCCGCTGGAACCGGGATGTTTACATCCTGGGATATAGCATAAGGTGCATTGTGTACCTCATCAAGAATCTCATCTTTTAATTCCAACATGTCTAGAATACACAATTTGTCACCCATCACCATTAGTCTATCTTCTCTTATCTCTATTTCAGAATGTTTACCACTTTTAATCTCTTCCTGGAGCCTGTTCAAATACTTGTCTTGTTCCTGCAATCTCTTAACTTCTCATTCAATACTGGCCTCACTCTAAAGTTAGTCAATATACAATCCGACTCGACTTATCTCAATGTCACATTAAGTTTGGCTAATTCCTCTAACAAAGGAAGATACACTATCTCCACATGTGCCATAGTGGACTTCCTACTCAATGCATCTGCTACTACATTAGCTTTTCCTAGATGGTAGTTTATCATCAAATCATAATCTTTCAACAATTCTAACTACCTTCATTGTATCAAATTCAACTCTTTCTGGCTTATCAAATACTTAAGATTTTTGTGATCTGTAAATACCTTGGTAGTGACTCCATACAAGTAATTTCTCAGAATCTTCAATACAAAATTTATGGCAGCTAACTCCAAGTCATGTGTAGGATAATTCATCTCATAAGGCTTTAATTGCCTAGAAGCATAAGCAATCACTTTATATCCTTGCATCAACACACAACCTAATCCTTTCCTTAAGTCATCACTATAAATTGTACATCCGTCACTACCTGAAGGCAAAGTCAAAATCGGTGCAGTGGTAAGCCTATTCTTCAATTCCTCAAAACTGCCCTGGCACTCCTCTGTCCATACAAATTTCTGATTCTTTCTTGTCAATTTGGAAAGTGGAGCTGTTATTATAGAAAATCCTTTCATAAATCTTCTGTAATACCCGACCAATCCTACAAAACTTCTCACTTCAGCTACATTCTTAAGTACTTCCCATTTCACAACTGCTTCTACCTTCCTCGGTTCCATATGTACTCCTTGCTCTGAAATCACATGTCCAAGAAATGTCACTTTCCTTAGCCAAAATTCACATTTATTGAATTTGGCATATAACTCATTCTTCCTCAATGTCTCTAAGGAAATTCTTAAATGTTCCTCATGCTCCTTATCACTCTTAGAATAGACCAAAATATCATCAATAAAGGCAATGAAAAATTGGTCTAAGAAAGACCTAAAGACTCTATTCATCAAATCCCTGAAAGTTGCAGGTGCATTTGTCAATTCAAAAGGCATGACCAAGAACTCAAAGTGGTCATACCGTGTTCTAAAAGCAGTCTTTAACACATCTGGCTCCCTTATCCTCAATTGATGGTAACCTGATCTCAAATCTATCTTCGAAAAGACCCTTGCTCTTTGTATCTGATCAAACAAGTCATCTATACGTGGAATCGGATGTCTGTTCTTAATGGTGACATGGTTTAGCTTCCTATAATCCACATACATCCTCAACGATCCATCTTTCTTCTTCACAAAAAGGACCGGAGCTCCCCAAGTTGAAGAGCTAGGCTTAATATAACCTTTCTCCAACAAATTTTCCAATTGCTCCTTAAGCTCCTTCAATTCCACCAGAGCCATCCTATAAGGTGGAACCGAAATTGGTACGGTGCCTGGAAGAAGCTCAATGGAAAATTCAATTTCCCTAGGTGGCGGTAGTCCAAGTAACTCTTTGGGAAAGAAATTTGGGAATTCCATGACTACTGGTATATCTTTTAACTTCCCTCTATTTGCCTTTGTGTCTACTACATAGGCAAAAAAAATACCTCACATCCTTTCCTCATCATCTTCTCTGCTGTCAAAACCGAAATAACTCTAGGCGGGCTTGCTTTTCTGTCTCCCACAATCATCAACTTTCTTCCATTATTCAACTCAAACTCCACTATTTTCTATTTACAATCTAGATGGGCATTGTAATTTTCTAATGTATCCATGCCTAAAATTACATCCAAGCCTCCCATTTCCTATAGCATTAAGTCCACTACCAAATGTTCCCCACCAATACATATCTCACACTCTCTATACACTTTACTAATAATAATATATTGGTCAATTGGAGTACTCACCATCAAGGGAGTATCCAATGGGCTCAAATCCCTACCATACACAATTATAATTGAGGACACAAATGAATGAGTAGAACCTGGATCAATCAAAACAACAATATCATCGTCAAATAGTTTAACCATACCAGTTATAACTTCTGGAGCAGTTTCTGCGTCCTCCCATGTCATTGCAAACACTCTAGCTGGTGCTTACCCCCTTGGTCTTCTTGGAGGATTCACCCTCCTTACTGCAACAGAGTTTCCCACTTCAGTTATAGTCTTGTGCCCCGCATCCTCAGTTCCTTTTAAAGCTTGCATTTGGATTCCCTCTTTTCTTGCATAACGTGGACACTCTCTAGCCATATGCCCCTTCTCTCCATATTTTAAACAAGCTCCAGTCAACCTGTAGCATTCCCCTCCATAGAATTTGCCGCAATGGTTGCACTTAGGGACGGATGACTTGTCCCCTTCACCCCTTCTACTATCTCTCACCGTTGAGGCTTGATGAGAAACAGTAGGAGTCCTCATCAGTTTAGGCTTGCTTGCACGACTTCTCCTCTCCTCAAACTGTACAGGGAAAGTCCTAACACTTCTCTCAGGCATAAATGTACCACCTCCCCTCTTGAACTGTTCTCTCCCCTTTCTCTTTTTGTTCACAACACTCTTTATATTCTCAATGTTCTCCACCCTCAAAGCTGCTTCAACCAACTGTTAAAAATCACAAAAATTTTGCACCACCACTTTCTCTCTAATAGTTAAGTGTAATCCCAATTCGAACGTACTACACTTAACTGCCTCACTCATTATTAGCTCAGCTGTATATCGGGCCAATTGTGTAAATTGACACTCATATTCGCTCACCGTCATTTCCCTCTGGGTGAGACTCAGAAACTCTCTCTGCTTTTGCTGGATATATGCCTCAGACAAGTACTTCTTCTTAAACACTGTTAAGAAATCCTTCCATGCGAGCACTGACGGTCTCATCTGACTTTCCGACACACTCTCCCACCAATACAGAGCATCTCCGTGAAGCAAACTAGCAGTATAGACCACCTTCTACTCATCCTCATAGTCCATCTGATCCAGTATCCGCTCAGTCTTTCTCAACTAAGTCTTGGCTTCTTCTAGATCTGTAGTCCCATAAAAATCCACTACCCCATACTTCCTAAGCTTGTCAAACTGTTTCCCCTTTTGAATTGAGGTCAGAGCAAAAGACTGTGGCATCTAGCCCATGGCCTGAGCAAATACCTGAAACATCCTCAGATCTAATGGAGCAGGCACTTGCTCCTACAGGAGAGGAGACTCCTGCGTCTATAATTGATCGGGCTCACTATCAAGCTTTACAGAAGCCTCAGCATTCCCTGGGGATACAGATTCATCAGTACTATCCTCCCTTGGAGGAGATTCGGGTGCAATCGATCCTTGCAATACTTCTCATGTCCTTCTATAAGGTCGCATGTTACTCCTTCAATGTAAACACTAACTATTAGCTTACATTTCATTTTAATCTTAATTTCTGTATGTATGCACGACATGCATGTCACTTAATACAATTTAATCAATTCACAATGCAACAAGCGATCACATAACATAACAATTCGTCCTACTATGCATTCTAAGCTTAGGAAAAAGCTAAGCTCTGATACCAAACAATGTTGGACTTCACTTCCAGAGCCCAGCATTCGGAGACATTTGACAAAAACAATACTGTCCTTGACCCTATCGAACTTGTTTAGGGATAAAAATGCATAAATTTTTTTGGACTGTCGAAAGAAGACTTCAAGACCTACAACTTTCATGAAGACCTTGAAGATGGATTCTATCATTAGGACAGTCAAAAATTGGACCAGACGATTCAAGATGAACAATGCACAGAAGAAGCGGAGGGTCAACTATAGAGAAAATCGAAAGCAGATGAGTGATTACAGAGCAGACAAATGTGGGGCAGACGAATGCAGCGAAGCTGATGAATGCGAAGAAGCCGATGAATGCCACAAAGCAGACGTATGCGAAGTAGATGAATACAGAGCAGACGAATGCCGGATAGCTTACAAAGGCCATGAAGCAGACTAATGCCGAACAGCAGACGAAGGCCACGAAGCAGACAAATGCCAAACAACAGACGAAGGCCACGTAGCAGACGAAAGCCACAAGGCAAAAGAATGCCTCCAAGCAGATGAATGAGGAACAGTAGACGAATGCCACAGGGCAGACAAATGCAGAACAACAGACGAATGCCACAAGGCAGATGAATGCGAAACAGACGAATACGAAGCAGATGAATGCTACAAAGCAAACAAATGTAAAAAGACAGACGGATGTCAAAAAGGTAGACGAATGCCACGAAGCAGACGAATGGAGGAAGGCAGATGAATGCCACGAAGCAGATGAATGGAAGAAGGCAGACAAATGAAGTCAACACAAGACGAAGCAAAGTCTTAAGACAAAATGACGTCATCACAGACGAAGCATCTTTACAGACGTTACGTTTCCTCTTATGAAGACCATAAATTTTTACTCCGATGCCCAATTATTTCCTACTACATACCGATGGAAAGCATGAAAGATAAACTGTAACTTTCCAAAGGGCAACTTTGACTAATTTAGTCTAACTTAGTCCAGTTTTCCCCTGAATTTGGCACACAATTTCTACACCTAGGAGAGACTTGGATTTTCGAAATATGCAACTACCAAGGTACGTGCACAACACATGCACAACTTTTTGGTTCTCAACTCGTTTGCTAAAAATTACAAAAGCTCAAACCTAGCTTTAATTACAAATTGACATCATAAATAAAGGCTTAACACAAAATACAACATATACAGAATGCTCAATGTTTACATGCTTGTGTAGCTATCCAAAAGTGATCAAACTAACTTAGTTACAAAAGTTACTAATATCTTGGAGTTTCCAATGCCTTGCAAGAATTGCTACCCTTCTCGTTCTACACCTGAGGAGAGAATAGTAGGGTGAGCTACACAGCTCGGTAGCTAATATATATATAGTCATTGGCAATTGACCATAAATTTAAGCATGTGTATATACAGGCATATATTCAATAATTCCAGCAGCCTTCCATTTAGTCAAGTAATTTACGCATTTGATCCATTTGTCTCAAACTTTTAACACACAGCATAAACTTCAACCATTAAACATAACACTCAATTATGCACCAAACATGACAATTCAATTTTGCAATGCACAACCAATTGGCTCGAGGGTTCTATGGAAACAGAATGGAGAAACTGAAGTTTACCCCATGAATAAAATGAGTCCAATTTCAGAGCTCATATGCCACAAGCGGGCAGTCGGGAGAAGGCTCTTGTTAATGTGCATGTGACAAACAGAATGGTTCTACTCTCGCCCAAATAAAAGCATATATTCATTTTCTCATATGCTTATACTTTATGCTTTGTCTTCTTTTCATTTAATACAAAAGTCATGACCTCTTTTGAGGTATAACATAATCATAATGCAACATGTATTTTGTTTGCAGTCAAGTCACAACAATTCAATTTCAAGCAAAATCTATTTTGAGAAATAACGTACACATACATAGATAAGAATTTGCCTAATCACACAATAACGATAAATAAATTACCCACCTAATTAGCTTGCGAAAATCCAAGTCAAGTTTGCCTTTCCCCTTGCTCTTGGCTAGGATTCCCTTGGGTTCCTAAAACAACCAAGGTTCCATTTAAAACAACATTTCAATAAAATACATAAACTTCAAAATTCACAAAATTTCAACAAACATAAATTTAACTTAAATTTAACCTACCCGTACCCCATCTAGGTTAGAAAACTTAGGACCTAGTTTAGAAACACTAAAATTAAATGGGTTCTCCTAATCCATCTTTTTCCAACATAGACCTCTTTTCTCTCTAGGTCCTTCATCCTCAACACAACCTATTCCTTTAATAAGGCAAGAAAAAAGATGGTTAACCTACCTTAACAACTTGATTTCTCTTCTTTCACTAAAACCTCTCTTCTTCTCTCCTATTTTCGTTTTCACTCTCCTCCCCCTTCAATTCATGTTTTTCTCTTCTTAACAAGCAAGACAACATGTTCTTCTTCCATTTTTACCCTTAATGAGTCCAAAAAGTCCATCCATTTTGCCCTTCCTTATAAGCTTATATTCTTTTATGCTTAAGTGATCTCTTAAAAATATCCTTGAACGTCCTTATTACATTAACACTTTAATTCTACTTACCCATTCGATAAATCCTACTAACTTTGAAATATTATAACTCCAACAATTAAATTTATCAAAACCTCAAAATTATTTTAACTCATGTTTAACCTAAAGAAAAATTTTCAGGGTCCAACATTTTTGGTCTTTAATATAACAGTCCTCATGCCAATAACCTTTGATAGACTACTATAACCCATCTTCAAAACTCCATATTCACTTGAGGAGTAACAAGTGAAGAAATCCTTCTTTGATGTCACATAAAGTAGGCACCACTATCAATAACCCAAATTGACTCATCATAAGTAGCATTAATTATATCTTCACTGTGGATAGACACAAGATCCTTTGTAGTACTACTGGCAACATGATCTTTGCTTTTTGTCTTTCTTCTCTTTCTTATCTTTATTGGCCTTGTTATCCCTTTTAAGATTTCGTTTTTGTCACATTTATAACATTCAAGATTATTTTACTTTGACTTTGATTTGCTTATATTCTTACTTTGCCTTTATCATTTTACCCCTAACCTCTTTCTTTACTTCTCTCCCTATTTTCAGTAACCAAAACCTTAGAATGATAATTAGATCCCTCTTGAGTTTTTTGTCTTACTTCATTCAAAATAGAAGATTATACATAATTCATGGTCATTATATTACTAGAAGTAGAACTCATTAAGGTTTCTTGAAGATTCTCCAAAAAATTAGGCAAATTATTCAACATCCAAAGTCAAAAAGTATCATCTTCAAATCTTACACCCATGCCAAATAATTGATTATAGCACCATTAAGATTCATTCAAGTTATTAGAAATGGATTTACCTTCCTTGTACCTCAAATTTATAGCTTGCTTAATTAAAAACAATTTATTCTTACCTATCTTTAATTCATATAAAGATTCAAACTTGTCCTACAAATTCCTAACATATGAATCATATGAGATGTGATTCAAAATATTTTCATTTACCCATTGTCTAATAACACGATAAACCATCTCATGCTCTAATGCGTATTCTTTATCACTTTTAGACTTAGAGCTTTTCAGTGGCAAATATTGGTAAATCCATCTTTTTCACAAACAATATAACTTTTATCTTTCATTTTCACTTATGATAATTTTTGCCACTCAAATTGATCATTCTACTATAATCAGGCTCCATTTTATAATTAGGCTAAACCCACAAATAATGAATGAAAGCTCTTATACTACTTATTGGAAAAGGAGAACATATAACTTAACAAAAGCAAAAATAACACATTGCGATGTGAAAAATAAAACCTTTTCCATTTGAATTAAACTATGAGAAGCAAACATGAATGCACAAAATCAAACAAGAAAACACCAAATTATTAACATGGAAAACCTTCTAAATATAAGAAGTAAAAACTACAAAACCTAGTCTAGAAGATAATCCCCTAAATCAACGAGTACATTAGAATGAGTTCTCCAATAGTTTAAGAACTCACAATAAAGAATAATCATCAACAAGAGAGGTAATCACTAATTAATAAGAGTGGTAGTCAACAATGTGTATATTAAAATCCAAATATACCATAAAGACTCCTTTCTATACTACAACAGTTCCTTCCCAATATCATGACAATTCTTCTCCAATACCATGATAGTTCCTTTCCTGTATTGTCAACTTTAACAATTTATACAAAACTCCTCACTCACACAAAAGGAGAAAATGAGAGCAAGAATTCAGAAAAATGAAGAGAACAATTATCCTAAAACCAAAAAATTGAAGGAGATGAAGTGATCACACTAGCCACACATCAAACACAAAAATAAATATGAAACGGTGAATATATCCACAGTCATGCTTAACTGTGAAGAAGATTGATTACAAATTCTTACCTAGATTGATATTATTCTTCATGCTTTGTTCCCGCAAGTTCCTCAAGTTGAATTTTAGTTCTAATAAATATGGAACTTGGGTTAAAGGACGCAAAAAGACGTAGACCTATGCATTCAAAATACAGTCTCCTTACCTTTGGCTGTTGAAGACACACAGAGAGGACGATCTCCTTAGAGATCTTCAAAATGCCTAACCCTAATTAGGTAAAATACAAAGAAGTGATCGTTAGCTGGGAGATATTTTACCTTTTTTACAAAACATTATCGATTAAGTGGTTTTAACTTGGAATGTTTTCATATCTTTCTATCTTAAGGTTGTAGTTGTTCTTGCAATATGTCGTCTTTTTTTGGTCTTCTCTTGATGTAGAAGAGTTTTAACTACTCTTCAAACATTATTCTTCTTTTTTATTATTATCAATCAATTTTTAATTTTAAAAAACTAGCTACAAAAATAGACCAAGTTTGTAGACGAAAGATGATCCAAACCCACACACGACTAAAAAATGTAGAGGAGGAAAAGTGAGGAATATGGATAGTTACACTACTTGCAATATGCCCAAAATATAAAGAATCAAATTTATTTCATGAAAATTATAACTTTCCACATAAAATGTAACGCCCCAAATTAGAGGTTAGAAGACATGAGTACAAATTATGAAATTGGCATGCAATCATGATATTTTCC
>JAOTAZ010092235.1:0-10277 GCA_025629785.1 Erythroxylum oxycarpum | reverse complement strand
TGCTATTTGTTATGTCAGTACTATTTCTCTCTCATCTACGTCCTCTGTTTCTCATCCTTTTCTTCTTTACAGCTTAACTGCTAAATATGTAATTCCTTTGGAAATGTATCAATTGCAGTCGCTTGCTCGCTCATTTGATTTTTTTTGATACATTCACTGTTTCATTTCTTTCACCACCTTTCATTGGTGCTTTCATTGTCCTCTGTTTAGATGGCAGAGAGGGAACACCAGACTCGTCTCCAAGTATTGGATGATAACGTTAAGGCAATGTCAGAGGCTCAAAGCGGATTACACCGTGATGATGATGATGCATTAACCAACGCCTTTGACAGACAGGAACGGCTGATACAAGAAGTCATCGGCCGATTGTCTGCACTGCAAGCCCAAACACACACGAATGCAACACAGAGTGGCTTTATGAAAGGCGAAGGCTTGTCACCACTGGGTTGTCATAAACCAGCTCCAGTTCAAATGGCTCGATTCTCTGGTTTATAATATTAAGCTTGACGATCGAATTACCATTGCCTCATTCTATTTCGATGAAGCTGCTGCAGATTGGTTTGATTGGATGTATAAGAATTGACAGCTCACGGGTTGGCCCGCTTTCACCGTCGTCGTCCTTCAGCGTTTCCGATCACATGATTTGGAAGAACCGGAAGGGCTCTTGGCTAAGCTCCAACAATCCACCTCTATTAGTGACTACAGGTCTCGTTTTAAAGCCATCACAAACCACACCGTTTATTTGCCAGGTCACTTTTTAACCTATTGTTTCATTTCGGGCTTACGAGCCGAACTCAAATATTCCGTGTTGGTCCATAAACCCACCTCTCTTGATGAAGCCATGCAATTGGCCTTATTACATGAGCAGCGAGTTGCACTGGAAAGAGGCCATCTTTGGCCCACTTTAGGGAACAGTAAACCCATTCTGCCCACTCCAAAACCATATGCCCAATTTGCTAATTCCCTTGTTCCCAATTCTTCATCATCCCACATCAACCCTAACATTGCAATTTTACTTGGAGGTTCCAAAATTCCCTTTCGCCGTTTAACCCCTCACGAAGCCACCCAACGCCCTGCTCAGGGCTTGTGTTACCACTGCGATGAAAAATATACCTGGGATCATAAATGTAAAGCCAAACCACAGTTGTTATTGTTGGAAGAGGACACCGACCCACCTGAACCAAACACTGGCCAAACACCACCCGTTACCGATCTGATCGATTTCTCCTCACAGTCACCTGAACCGCTCCAATCTACTATTTCCTATAATGTTGTAGCTGGTGGCTGCGCTGCTTCGACTCTCCGTTTTCAAGGTATTGTGAATGGCAAACCGGTTCAAGTGTTATTAAATGGTGGCAGCACACATAATTTCGTGCAAACGAGAGTTGCTTCCTTCTTGAATCTCACTGTGACGACAACGAATCATTTTTCAGTGTTGGTTGGCAGTGGTGACAAGCTAATTTGTACAGGGATGGTACACCAGGTTCCGTTAGTGATTCAATGGAAGGAAATTAAAGCTGAATTTTATGTTTTACCTATCCAAGGTTGGGCTATGGTATTGGGAGTCAAATGGCTTTCAACTTTGGGTCCGATCCTTATGGATTATGCCGCGTCCCTCTTTGACTTTCAGTATAAGGGTGAACGAATTCAGTGGAAAGGGGAGAGTTCTTCGATGATACAACAAGTACAGATCATTGGCTTGAAGCGGTTGCAGAAATGCAACGTCATTGCTGCCTACTATCGACTTGATTTGTTACCACGAGCGCCACCCTCAGTGCCAAGCATGACTGTAGACATTGCTCACTTGCTTCGACAGTTTGATGATGTCTTTCAAAAACCTCAAGGATTGCCTCCACCACGTTAATTTGATCACTCCATTCATCTATTACCTCACACTAATCCAGTGAATGTGAAGCCGTATAGATACCCTCATTTTCAAAAGCAAGAGATAGAGAGATTGGTAGCCGAGATGCTTTGAGATGGGATTATTAGACCAAGTACATGTCCCTTTTCTTCTCCAGTTCTTTTGGTGAGAAAGAAAGACGAGACCTAGCGTTTTTGTGTAGATTATCGGGCTCTCAACGCCGTTACAGTATGGAATTGCTTTCCCATCCCTTCCATTGACGAGTTGTTTGATGAATTTTTTGGCGCCATGTATTTCACTAAGCTCGATTTATTAGCTGGCTATCATCAAATTCGGGTCAAGGTTGTAGATGAAGCAAAGATAGCGTTTCACACACATGATGGGCATTACGAATTTCTCGTGATGCCATTTGGCCTCATCAATACTCCTTCGACATTTTAGCGTCTCATGACTGATGTTTTTCGACAATTTCTTTTAAGGTTCGTTTTAGTATTCTTTGACGACATTCTCATTTATAGTCCCACGTGGGAATCCCATTTGAAGCATTTGCATACAATTTTGACTACACTGCGTGAACATCAACCTGTCGCCAAGAAAACTAAGTGTATTTTTGGTACTGCATCTGTTGGTTATCTTGGGCATATCATTTCTCAACAGGGTGTTTTAGTGGATCCAGAGAAAATTACTGCCATTAAAGAATGGCCTGTTCCCAACTCCATCAAGGAGCTTAGGGGTTTCCTTGGGCTAGCCGGCTATTACCGCAGATTCATCAAGCAATTTGCTACCATTGCTGATCCGTTAACAGATCTGCTGCGTAAGGACAATTATAAATGGACCAAAGCAGCCACAATGGCCTTTCAGCAGTTGAAACACGTCCTTAGCACCGCCCCTATGCTATCGTTACCTGATTTTGCTAAACCATTTACCATAGAGACAGATGCTTTTGGGCAGGGCAATGGCGTCGTTTTATCTCAGAATGGCCATCCCATTGCTTATTTCAGTCAGCAGTTAACTCCTCGCGTGTCTCAGGCATCTGCATATCAGAGGGAAATGTTTGTCATAACTCAAGCTATTGCAAAATGGAGGCAATATCTCCTAGGCAAAAAGTTCACTATTATTACTGATCAGTAACCTTTGAAAAATCTCACTGAACAGGTCATTCAAACTCCTGACCAGCAGAAATGGCTAGGCAAGTTGATTGGTTATGACTTTGACATTGTCTATAGACCAGGGAAGATGAACAATGCAGTTGATGCTTTGTCTAGAATGACATCCTCTTAGTTTATGGTTGTATCTTGAGTGGAATTTGATCTACTGGTTGATTTAAAAGAAGCTAACTTAGTTCATGCTGAACTCTTAGCTCTCCATCAGAAATTGTTAGCTGACCCTTCTAGTTTACCTGGTTTCACAATGAAAGATGGCTTCCTGATATTTAAGAACAGGTTGGTCCTTCCTTTTGATTCACCAATGAGGCTCCAATTGCTCCAGGAATTTCACACTTCACCTGTAGGTGGTCATGCAGCTATAACCAGAACATTACATTGTTTATCAACTAGTTTTTTTTGGCCATGCATGCGTAAAGATGTTCATAAGTTTGTTCGTGAATGCCAAACGTGTCAACAAATGAAGACTGCTACTTTACATCCTAATGGGCTGTTGCAACCTTTACCTGTGCCTAATTTAGTATTTGAAGGGATTTCCATGGATTTTATCATTGGATTACCTGCATCTAAGGGGAAAACTGTGATAATGGTGGTAGTGGATAGGCTGTCCAAGTATGGGCACTTCATTGGTTTACCTTCCAATTTTAATAGCATTGTGGTAGCTGCCATTTTTTTTCAAGAAATTGTACGATTGCATGGCATTCCTAAGAACATTGTGGCTGACAGAGATGTGCGGTTCATGAGTGAATTCTGGAAAGAAATACATCGATTGCAAGGGACGACGCTAAGCATGAGCACTGCCTATCATCCACAATCTGATGGACAGACAGAGGTCTTAAACAAATGTTTGGAAATGTATTTGAGGTGTTATGTTGCTGACAACCCTGCTTCTTGGATGAGTATGCTACCATGGACAATATTCTGTTACAACACGACATTTCAGACAACAGCTCAGATGACCCCTTTTGAGGTTTTGTATGGAAGAGCACCACCTTCAATTCCCCATTATATAACATACTCCAGTAGTAACTCCTTAGTTGACTGCTGACTGCCAGTTACATGAAAGGGATAGAGTGTTGACATTGCTTAAGGACAATTTGAGAAAGGCACAGGCTCGTATGAAATACTTTGCTGATCGTAAACGAAAAGAAGTTTCATTTTCTGTCGGTGATTGGGTGTATGTAAAGCTGCAACCCTTTCGCCAACACTCGGTTTGTTTGCAATGACACACCAAACTGGGCAGAAGGTACTTTGGTTTGTATAAAGTAAGTGCTCGCGTGGGGACAGTAGCGTACAAGCTTGAGTTACCTGAGACTGCCAAATTACACCCAGTTTTTCACGTCTCCCGGCTTAAGAAGTGCTTGGGAAATCTAGATCAATAGATTACGCCTCTTAATTTGATTGATCCCATTGCCACTTTCATTCTACAGTCCAAAGCTATTCTGAAGACTTGAATGGTGCAACATGCTCAAGTGCAAGAGGAGCAATGGTTAGCACAGTGGGAAGGTCTTACAGTTGCCGAAGCTACCTAGGAAAATAAGGAACATATGGTGACCTGTTTCCTAACCTATACCTTGAGGACAAGGTTATTGTTAAAGGGGAGGGTAATGTTATGATGAAGAACCAGGCTAGTATCGGTAATGGACTAAGGAATGTGAGAAGAAGCACTAGGCCCAGGGTTGAGTCAACTATGCTCAAGGATTTCATATGGCAAAACAGCTCAACAGATGCTACGTCAGGGAATGACTAACGGCTCACACCTACAAGAAGAATCTTCTATATAGGAAAAGCATGCACATGAATTAGTTATGCTATTTGTTATGTCAGTACTATTTCTCTCTCATCTACGTCCTCTGTTTCTCATCCTTTTCTTCTTTACAGCTTAATTGCTAAATCTGTAATTCCTGTGAAAAATTATCAATTGCAGACCCTTGTTCGCTTATTTGATTATTTGGATACATTCACTGTTTCATTGCTTTCACCACCTTTAATTGGTGCTTTCATTGTACTCTGTTTAGATGGCAGAGAGGGAACACTAAACGCGTGTCAAAGTATTAGATGACAATGTTAAGGCGATGTTAGAGGCTTAGAGCGGATTACGTCGTGATGTTGATGCATTAACCAACGCCTTTGACAGACAGGAACGGCTGATACAAGAAATCATCGGCCGATTGTCAGCACTGCAAGCCCATACACACATGACTACAACGTCGAGTGGCTTTATGGAAGGTGAAGGCTCGACACCACTTGGTCGTCATAAACCCACTCCTATTCAGATGGCTCGATTCTCTGGTTTGAATCCCGACCAGTGGGTGCTACAGACAGAAAGGTATTTCGAGTTTTATAATATTAAGCTTGAAGATCGAATTACAATTGCATCGTTCTATTTCGATGAAGTTGCTGCAGATTGGTTTGATTGGATGTATAAGAATCGACAGCTCACAGGTTAGCCCGCTTTCACCGCCGCCATCCTTCAGCGTTTCTAGCCACATGATTTGGAGGAACTGGAAGGGCTCTTGGCTAAGCTCCAACAAACCACCATTGTTAGTGACTACGGGTCTCTATTTGAAGCCATAACAAACCGCACCGTTTATTTGCCGGTCAATTTTTAACCTATTGTTTCATTTTGGGCTTACGAGCTGAAATAAAACATTTCGTGTTGGTCCATAAGCCCAGCTCACTTGATGAAGCCATGCAATTGGCCTTATTACACGAGCAGCGGGTTGCACTGGAAAGGGGCCATCTTCGACCAACTTTAGGGAACAGTAAACCCATTTTGCCCACTCCGAAACCACATGCCCAATTTGCTAATTCCCTAATTCCCAATTCTTCATCGTCCCAAATCAACCCTAACATTGCGATTTTACTTGGAGGTTCCAAAATTCCCTTCCGCAGTTTAACCCCTAATGAAGCCCCACAACGCCGTGCTCAGGTCTTGTGTTACCACTAGGATGAGAAATATACCTGGGACCATAAATGTAAAGCCAAACTACATTTCTTATTATTAGAGGAGGAAACTGAACCATCCGAACCAAACACCGGTCAAACACAACCCATTACCGATCTGATTGATTTCTCTTCACAGTCACCTGAACCGCTCCAATCTACTATTTCCTATAATGTTTTAGCTATTGGCTGCAATGCTTCGACTCTCCGTTTTCACGATACTGTGAATGGCAAACCTATTCAAGTGTTATTAGATGGTGGTAGCACACATAATTTCGTGCAAACGAGAGTTGCTTCCTTCTTGAATCTCACTATGACGGCCACGAACCATTTCTCGGTGTTGGTTGGCAATGGTGATAAGCTAATTTGTACAGGGATGGTACACCAGGTTCTGTTAGTGATTCAAGGGACGAAAATTACAACTAATTTTTATGTTTTACCTATCCAAAGTTAGGATATGGTATTAGGGGTTAATTGGCTTTCAACTTTGGGTCCGGTCATGATGGATTATGTCGCGCCCCTCTTTGACTTTCAGTATAAGGGTGAAAGAATTCAGTGGAAAGGGGACAATTCATCGATGATACAGCAAGTACAGTTCAATGGCTTGAAGCGGTTGCATAAATGCAATGCCATTGCTGCCTACTATCGACTTGAATTGTTACCACAAGTGCCACCCTTAGTACCAAGCATGAATGTAGACATTGCTCACTTGCTTCGACAGTTTGATGATGTGTTTCAGAAACCTCAAGGATTGCCTCCACCACGTTATTGTGATCACTCCATTCATCTATTACCTCACACTAATCTGATGAGTGTGAAGTCATATCGATACCCTCACTTTCAAAAGCAAGAGATGGAGAGATTGGTAGCTGAGATGCTTCAAGATGGGATTATTAGACTAAGTACAAGTCCATTTTCTTCTCCAGTCCTTTTGGTGAGAAAGAAAGATGGGACTTGGCATTTCTGTGTGGATTATCAAGCTCTCAACATCATCACAGTATGGGATCGCTTTCCCATCCCTTCCATTGACGAGTTGTTTGATGAACTTTTTGGAGCCAAGTATTTCACTAAGCTCGATTTATTAGCTAGCTATCATCAGATTCAAGTCAGGGTTGGGGATGAAGTAAAGACAACGTTTCGCACACATGATGGGCATTATGAGATTTGGCCTCACCAATACTCCTTCGACATTTCAAAATCTATTGATTGATGTTTTTCGACCGTTTCTTCAAAAGTTCATTTTGGTATTCTTTGACGACATTCTTATTTATAGTGCCACTTGGGAATCCCATTTGAAGCATTTGCATACAGTTTTGACTACAATGCGTGAACATCAGCTTGTCGCTAAGAAAACTAAGTGTATTTTTGGTACCACATCTGTTGGTTGTCTTGGGCATATCATTTCTCAACAAGATGTTTCAGTGGATCCTAAGAAAGTTACTGCCATTAAAGAATGGCTTGTTCCCAACTCAGTAAAGTAGGATAGGGGTTTCCTTGGGCTAGCCGGTTATTACCACAAATTCATCAAGCAATTTGCTACAATTGCTGGTCCGTTAATAGATTTGCTGCGTAAAGACAATTATAAATGGACAGAGGTAGCCACAAAGTCCTTTCAGTAGCTGAAACACGTCCTTAAAACCGCCCCGTGCTCTCGTTACTTGATTTTACTAAACCATTTACCTTAGAGACAGACACTTCTGGGCAAGGCATTGGAGCCATTTTATCTCAGAATGGTCGTCCCATTGCTTATTTCAGTCAGTAGTTAAGTCCTCGAATGTCTCAGGCATCGGCCTATTAGAGGGAAATGTTTGCAATAACTCAAGCTATTGCCAAATGGAGGCAATATCTCCAAGGCAGAAAGTTCACTATTGTTACTGATCAACAACCTTTGAAAAATCTCACTGAACAGGTCATTCAAACTCCTGATCAGTAGAAATGGCTAGGCAAATTGATTGGTTATGACTTTGACATTGTCTATAGACCAGGGAAGATGAACAATGCAACTGATGCTTTGTCTAGAATGACACCCTCTCAGTTTATGGTTGTATCGCGGGTGGAATTTGATCTAGTGGCTGATTTAAAAGAAGCTAACTTAGTTCATACTGAACTATTAGCTCTCCATCAGAAATTGTTAGCTGACCCATCTGGTTTACCTGGTTTCACGGTGAAAGATGGCTTGCTGATGTTTAAGAACAGGCTGGTACTTCCTTCTGATTCACCAATGAGGCTTCAGTTGCTCCAGGAATTTCACACTTCACCTGTAGGAGGTCATGCAGGTATAACCAGAACATTCCATCGTTTATTAGCTAGTTTTTTTTTTTTGGCAATGCATGTGTAAAGATGTTAAAAAGTTTGTTAGTGAATGCCAAACATGTCAACAATTGAAAACTGCTACTTTACATCCTAATGGACTATTGCAACCTTTACCTGTGCCTAATTTAATATTTGAGGGGATTTCAATGGATTTTATCATTGGATTACCTGCACCTAAGGGGAAAACTGTGATAATGATAGTAGTGGATAGGTTGTCCAAGTATGGGCACTTCATTGGTTTGCCTTCCAATTTTAATAGCATTATGGTAGCTGCAATTTTTGTTCAAAAAATTATAAGATTGCATGGCATTCCTAAGGACATTGTGACTGACAGAGATGTGCGATTCATAAGTGAATTCTGGAAAGAAATACATAGGTTACAGGGGACAACACTGAGCATGAGCACTGCCTATCATCCACAATCTGATGGACAGACAGAGGTCTTAAACAAATGTTTAGAAATGTATTTGAGGTGTTATATTACTAACAACCCTACTTCTTAGATGAGTATGCTACCATGGGTAGAATTTTGGTACAACACGGCATTTCAGACAGCGGCTCAGAGGACCCCTTTATAGGAGAGCACCACTATCAATTCCCCATTATATAAAAAACTCCAACAATAACTCCTTAGTTGACAGTCAGTTACGTGAAAGGGATAGAGTGTTATCATTGCTCAAGGACAATTTGAGAAAGGCACAGGCTCGTATGAAATACTTTGCTGATCGTAAACGAAGAGAAGTTTCATTTGCTGAAGGTGTATGTAAAGTTGCAACCCTTTCGCCAACACTCGATTCATTTGCAACGACACACCAAATTGGGCAAAAGGTACTTTGGTCCATATAAAGTAAGTGCTCGCGTCGGGACAGTCGCATACAAGCTTGAGTTACCTGAGGCTGCCAAATTACACCCAGTTTTTCACGTCTCATTGCTTAAGAAGTGCTTGGGAAATCCAATTCAACATATTACACCTCTCAATCTAATTGATCCAACTGCCTTTTTAATTCTGCAGCCCAAAGCTATTCTGAAGACTCAAATGGTGCATAATGCTCAAGTGCAAGAGGAGCAATGGTTAGTACAGTGGGAAGGTCTTATAGTTGATGAAGCTACCTAGGAAAACAAGGAACATATGCTGGCTATGTTCCCTAACTTGAACCTTGAGGACAAGGTTATTGTCGAAGGGGAGGGTATTGTTATGGTAAAGAACCAGGCTAGTACCAGTAATGGACCAAGGAATGTGAGAAGAAGCACTAGGCCCAGGGTTGAGCCAATTATGCTCAAGGATTTCATATGGAAAAACAACTCAGCAGATGCTACGTTAGGGAATGACTAACGGCTCACACCTTCAAGGAGAATCTTCTATATAAGAAAAGCATGCACATGAATTAGTTATGTTATTTGTTATGTCAGTACTATTTCTCTCTCATCTACGTCATCTGTTTCTCATCCTTTTCTTCTTTATAGCTTAATTGCTAAATCTGTAATTCCTTTGAAAAATTATCAATTACAGACCCTTGCTCACTTATTTGATTATTTGGATACATTCACCGTTTCATTACTTTCACCACCTTTCACATTAGTAACTACATGAAAAGCTTTTATTGGTTCGATAGCATAATTCAGTAGTATTTTTATTCATATTTCATTATCTAATAAAAAATTTAGTGCAATACCAGTAGTTCTAAAGGTAATAAAATTCTATAAAGTACCTACATTTGTTAATCCGTCAAATGGTTTTTCTAATTGTATAACTAATGCTAATTTATTGGACCATTCGAGTAATAATTTTTCTGGTAATAATACACAGTATAAATTATGAATTCCATCTGATCTTAAGGATATATGTTTTGGTGTATATTCTGAAGGAAATTTTCTTATTTTATTATCCTTTTGATAATATCCAAAACGATTAAGTTATTCTATTTCAATAGGTTTATAATTCTAATTATGATTTTGTTGATTGTTTCTTTTTGGTTTTTCTCCACTTTGAC
>JAOTAZ010092140.1:0-11422 GCA_025629785.1 Erythroxylum oxycarpum | reverse complement strand
CCTCAAAGGAGGAATTTAACTAGAGTCAAATTTGTACTACAAATTCTTTGACTTTGGTTGGTGCATTAAACAAGGAGTTAGCATCCTCCTTATATAGGTAAAAACCCTTGCCCATTTGTTGTCCCCAACCAATATGGGACAACAAAGAAGTCAAACTACTTAACAGGAAGTTCCAGTAGAATGTCGAATAGTTTTGTTTCTTTTGAAAGTTGAGGTGCTCAAACTATTCGAGGCGGCAACAATCGCACTCGTGTGAAATAAAATGGAGTTTGACTTGCATAACCTAACTTTTTAAGTCTCACATGTCAGCTTGGTTGTAGTTGATGGAATTCCCTTAGGTTGAAACTAGATAATACCTGCAGGTTGGAAATGAAGAAAGGAAACAGATAATAATCGGTTCAAACTTTTTACTTTCAGTTTTGAAAGTAATCACTCAAGACCAGCAAAATTTTATGTCATCTCTTCGTCGGATAATTAGGAAGTTTTACGTGTAAGTCAGCTTTTTCTGTTCTTTTAACGTTGAATAAAATAATGAAGTTTATGAGTAGTAGATGATTCATTGAGAATATTCAGATATTTTTTCCTTTTCTTCGTATTTTATTCCGTAATTTTTAGTTTTCTTCATTTTTAGAACTCAACTTAGACAATAAGAATGTGTGAGTGGGAAAAAGGCAATTCCAAGATTTTTATGAAAATTTCAAATATTTTTATTTATTTAAGGGTCAAAAAGAATTTCTCAAAATGAATTTTCGATGATAGATTTATCTAGAAGAGATGTACGTTGGGCTATATAATATACTTTTGAAAAATAAGCTTTAATTTCAAAGTTAAAAGTAAATAAAATATACAATAAACTAAGTTCGTTACGTATTATAAATAAATATATAGCATGTATAATCCTTCTTCATAACTCAAATTAGTTACAACTTAACTTAAAATTTGATTATATTGACATACTAAGCCTGTGATGTGCCGACTATGGAAGAAAGTTTCGCTTAGGAGTTGTTTTTATTTTTGTTGACCAAAGGATACAAATTACTTCATACAAAATTTTTGTAGTAAATGAGGCTTTTTGACATTTTTTAGGATGTCGAATATCCTTAACGACTTAACCCCTCTGATCCAAACGGACTACCCAGAGCATTGAAGACTTGTTAAATGGATTGAACTGAATTTCTTGAAGCACGAAAAGGACCAACTTTAATATTAGATGAAAAGGTACATGAATTAGGTTTTAATTAAATGCTAGAATCAATAGACCAAGTTTCCTTCCCTTTCTTTTCTAGTTTTTTGGTAAAACATAAGTTTTTGGGTTATTATCGCTTACTAATGAAGTATCTTTAATACTCCAAGCCTATCCAACGACATCTCAAACAATAACAAGAGAATCATTCTTCAACATAACGTTTGGGGTAGAAGTATTTGTCTTAATGAAGTTGGAGATACCAATTTTAAAAGCAAGAATTCATGCAGAACTGAATGATCAAAAGATTATAGGAGAATACGACATGTTGGATGGAAAAAGAAGGGAGGCCCAATTCAAGAGTGCATCTTATCAATAAGGACATCTAAAAGAAGACCAGTCGTAATCCTTTAATTGGGAAGGATTTTTTTAAAAAGGAAATAACCAACAGAGATTACACGCTAAGTTTAGAGAAATAAGTTCCCGAAAGATCCTCTAAAAGGATCAAGTGGCATCTAATGGGTGTTGTAAGGAAATAATGGACACCAATGTCAAAATTGTCGGCATATTTGACTAATCAGTCAACGCATCTGTTACTCTTTCGATAGATGATTCGATGAGCAACAGTCCAGTTTTTAGAGAACAGCTCGTGAATACTCCGGACGATAGAATTGGGCAACCTGAATCGGCGGCCGGCGGAGGACAGAAGGTCGATCACTGCCTTTGAATCAACCTCAAGTTCGATGCGGCAAAGGATATTAATACTGAGAAGAACAGACATCTCTGATAGATTTGTAGCTTGGTTGCTTGGGTAAAGCTATCACCAAATTAAACAAGACCATTCAAAATGCGAGAAGTCTTGGATCCTAACGATTTGGCATCTCGAGAGAAAAGTACTTAAAATTTAGAAAGGAAATAAACTTGTTTTCATATTATCAGTAAAATTTGGGGAGTATCGACGTACCATCTCCTTAGTCTATAATTATTTTACAAAAACTGAAGACTCAAATTTAACCTACAATACTATTAAGACTTCATCTTCCATCGTAGACTTGTCAATCTATAGTGTTTGGTCGACAAAGGTAAGATTTGTCAGACCTCTATATTAACAAGAACAGTCTCCGCGCAATTCTAAAGGGATGATCTCTTGATCGATGGAGCATTGGAGGAAGTGGCAATGTCATTGCCCTTCCTTCCTTTTTATTGATTTTGTTTATCAACTTCAAAATATTTCATGTCTGTATCCATAAAAGACAGATTAAACAGATAAAAACTTTTAAAAAATGAGTGGTAAAGAGAATAATATATGTGTCTATTTGTCTAAAACGTTAGTCTCTAATTCATCATGTTGGTTTATGTCTTATAGCTAATCAGTTTGATTGTAGTTTAATAACAATTATTTAAAAGCATTATTTGTCTAATACATATCTAGATGTATATGATAGAGTCCATGAGATAATTGGACATTGCAAATGAAACTATAATAAGATTATAATCATGAGATTCATATTGCATTTATATATTATGTCTAAATTGTTTCTAGCAAGTGTTCTATAAAGACTGGACATTAATAAAACGTAAAACGATTAGCTCATGTTATGTTTTTTCTTATGAAAGATGTAGTCGATTTTATAGGCTAAAATATGGAAATACTTAAATAAACATCTAGGTGTTTGTTGGAAAAACAAGTTCACTGAACAGATTCGATATGAGAAATTTATTTGAAACATTAATTATATGTCTATAAAAATTCTCATTGTAATAATTGTATAAGCGATCATTTGACTTAAGGTCTCCAAAGTTATCTTAGATAGGGATTGCCATATTTTGATACTACTGAGGAGCTATTTAATCACTGATCATTCAGTCGGTAGTTATTGGATGTAGCATAAACTATATGGAGGTAGTTGTGCAATCAAGATAGGATTCATCACCGTAAATTAATTAAGGGAAATGTTCCATTATTCTTGATTAGTATTGATTTGGGAAATTATTAACCAAGGTAGATTGCAAATAGATTACAAATATCATTAATTGAATCGATAGCTAATAACAGAGAACTAATATGATTGGACTTAAAATAGAGTAGACATTAATTTTATGTTGTATATCAATGCATAATGAAAAGATTGAATTATACGAAAAATGATACAAGAAAAGGTTAGTCAAAACTACTTTGACATTCCTAAATATTTAGATGGTCATAATGCATTGCTAGATACCAATATTGATTTATGATTATAAATTGTTTAATTAGAGAATTAATTATTGCCAACATATTTGGGCACCTAATGGGTCTCACATAAAGAATAGGTTGAAAAGAGCAAATATTTTTGAATCAAGTTAGACTTGATTATAAAGTTTGAGAAACTTTATTATTAAATATGAGATATTTAATAAAAAAGGATTGATACGAGACATTAGATCTTATTTGAGCATAATTGATATTCTAATTAAAGTTTAATTGAAATTAGAATTTAATTTCAATTAAATTACTTAAAAGTTCAAAGCTTATTATAAGTAGGCTTAAACTCTAATGGAGCTAGCATTTCTTGCCTAACTCTCTCTATAACAGTTAAAGAGTTCTCTCGACCTGTTTTGTGGACGTCGTTAGAGGTCGAACACTTGTGTGACTACGGTGGTTGAGATGGATTAGTTTTGAAAGTGGTTCAAGGCATATGACTAAATAAGGATCAAGCTCTAAAATAAGGTATGAATTACGATTCATGGTTTATTATGATTTATTTGTTAATCATTTTATAGAATTAAAGTGATCTTGGTTTTTAGGAAATCAAAATATGAAAAAGTTTCGTAGTTATTCCACTATTGTCGGAATTGGATCTTGTCACGATTTTCCATAACCTTGTCTAATATCGCATCTCTAAATAGAGAGAGTTGCTTATGTAAGAGAATTTATTCTTGGTTTTCTAGCACTATTAACTCCTTTGTTGGGGAATTCATGCAATAAAGTTCACAATATCAATAAATTCACTTAACTAATGACAAACCATTTAAATAATCAAGATAACCGAAAGTTAAACTGAATACAGGAATTAATGTGAAAAACCTTCTATTGTAGAAGCAAAAACTATAGGACAAATTGATAATAAATTCACTAAATCAAAATAGCAAGATACAAGTGATGAAGATTTCAAGCTAATCACTCCCTCACAAGATAACTACAACCGAACCACTATTTTAAACTCTTTAAAGCTCTCTTACTTTTCCAACTCTCTAAATTCTTACATATTATAATTGATTACAAATTGATATATTTATACCAAAACTCCTCCCAGTAAATGTTATATGTCAAATTCTAATAAAATTATAATTTAACAAAGTTATTTAAGCTTTAGAACTCATCTCTTATTAAGTGTTAATGTCTCATATAACTTCAACGTCTTCAAAAACATCTTTAAATCTTCAAAAGGATAAAGTTTATAACATACATGGTCACTTATAAGGTCATATACAATAATCATGTCCTAACTTTAAGTTTCAAAACTCGACGTTACTGAGATATATAGGCACAGAGCGTTACACGGTCAACTTACACGGCCATGTACTCTTACGTGGTCATGTCTGAAATGTCACCTTTTAGCTTCCACATTATGGTAGAAGCTTAAATGGTTGACACGGGCATGTCCTGTAAAAATGGCTTCTAATATTCAATTTCTATCTCAAATCTACCTTTTATTGAAGTAAGAGATGGCTTCTTCCTAAAAAGACTTGACGCTTGAATAACTCTCTTCCTTTAGGTTGAGAAATACAATTTTCTTTCTTTTGTTCGTATGTGCCCCTTGGAGATTCTAAAATACCCATCGTTAGCTTAGAGTTTAGGGTGTACTATCCTTATTATTTGCTATCAGTGCATATATCTAAATATAGTTGTTGATACCTCATGTTTTGTAAGTGATATACCATCATAAAATAAAAAATTATTCTCTATGAATGGGGATGTAGTTGGCTTCGTTAGAGAATAAATATGTGAATATTTATTTCTGTGTATTATATTTTATGTATTTAGATGGCCTTATAAATTGCTACACTGGATATAGTTGTACCTCTATAAATATTGTTAGAGATTAATGTAGAAATTATAATTTATTGTTACAACTTTTACTGTAAGTAATAGTCAAATAGGATTTGCTTTATGTGAAAAGACATGATCATTGTTTGAGTTATGGTAATAGATTTTTAGAATAATTTATGCTAATGGGTAACTAGTCACAGTGTCGTTAGTTGTGATTAGTGGGTTATTGCTGAGTTGTAGTAAGACTGTTATCTCATAGTTTGTTACGTTCTCTTATGTATAAGAGGCTAATTTGTGGATGAATACAAAGAAGTTTTTCCAGCTCAATTTCTTGCATATCACTTATTTGTTAACAGTTCCCTCATCGCTTTTATTCTTATAATTAGCCTATTCTCGTACATTTGGTATCATAGCTAAGTTTTACTTATAAATGTCCAACAATAATGCTAGATTAAACCTCTCACAACTTTCAATTTCCAATTTTTTAAGGTATTGACTACGATGTATGGAGTACCAAAATTAAGACATTATTTTATCGTAAGAACTATGGGATTTGGTGAAGAATGGCTACAATGAAGATGGCACAACAATTGACAATGTTGAAGAACTTCGAAAGAAAGATTCCAAAGCCTTTTTGTTATCAATAAGAAATTGATGATGCAATTTTCTTTTATATTATTGCTACCATGAAGTCAAAAGAAGCTTGGAATGCATTGCAAAATGTTTACTATAGGAGTGCAAAAGTGGTAATTGTTAAACTTCAAACTTTTTGTAGAAAATTCATAAGTTTATTTATGAAAGATGGAGATAGTTTGTCTGAATATATTTCCACCATGATTGATGTTATTAATCAAATCATACAATATAGTGAGATTTTGAGTGAGAGAAGCTGGTTAAGAAAATTCTTAAAGTTTACTTAAGAAGTATGATCATATTATCACTACAATTGAAGTCAAAATATTTACTTTTATTAATTGATGATGAGTTACTGGGGTATCTTTATTCTCTTGAAAATAGAATAAAGAGATATGATAATGATTATATTGAGAATGCTTTTGATAGTAAGATGTATAATTCATAAAATAGAAAAGTTGCTAATGAATCAAGTAATAAAAATAACTTCAACAAATAACATGGTAGACATTCCTCACGAGGAAGAAGAGGAGACAAAATTAGTGGTCGATCCAACAGAAATAACTAGCAGTTTAGAAGTACTGACAAAGGTGAAAATAGGATATAAAAATAATGCTACTATTGCAAGAGATATGGGCATATAGAAAGGTTCCATAGGCCCAAAGAAGAACAAGCCAACCTAGCCCAAAAGAAAGAGGAAAATGAAAGTGAGAGTGAGAGTCTCTTCCTTGCATGTTTTTCATTTAAAGAAAGTCCTCCAAAAATTTGGTACATCAACAGTAGTTGTAGTAATCACATAACAAGTGATTTGCAACACGTCATGAATTTGGATGAGTTTGTAATGATTCAAATTACAATGGGTGATGGAACAATAAATATAGAAGAAGGAAAAGGTACCATGATGTTGAACTCTCTTGACTTGAGTTGTACTCATAATATACTGTATGTTCCTAATTTGGATTTGAATTTCTTAAGTCTGGGGTAATTTATGATGGATAATTATTATCTTATTTTTGAAAATTCTACTTGCTAGATGTTTGAAGATAAATTAAAGAGAGTCTTTCTTAGTACTATACCAATGGCAAAAAAAGATTTTTCCTTACATTATCAATTTGATGAAAAACATGCATTAAAGCCAACGTTGATTGATGAGAATTGGCTTTGGCATCATAGATATGGTCATTTGGGTTTTAGAAATTTAGTTCTCATGTTAGAAAAGAACTATGCCAGTGAGTTACTACTGATTAAAGATGTCAATGAGATAAGTGAAAGTTGGGAAGCATCATCGCGACTTTTTTTTAAAAGGTAAGTGAGAAGATACTCAAAACTAGTAAAGCTAATTCATACAGACATTTGTGGGCCATAAAAACACTTTCCCTCAACAACAACAGGTATTTCTTAGTATTTGTTGATGATTTTAGTCGAATGATATAGGTTTATTTTCTTAAGAAAAAATTAGAAGCTTTTTCTATCTTTATGAAGTTTAAAACGTACATTGGGAAATAAAATAAGCATCTAATAAAGGCCTTTAGAACAGATTGTGTAAGAGAGTTTTTCGCTTAGGAATTTCATAATTTTTATGAAGAATGTGGGATTCAAAGACAAATAACAGTCAGCTACACACTACAACAAAATAGAGTCATAGAAAGGAAGAATCACAACCTTATAGAGATGGGAAAAAGTATGTCAAAAGCTAAAAATATTCCAAAGAATTTATTTGCAGAAGCAGTTTATACAATAGCCTACATTCTTAATCGATCTCCTGCAATAGCTTTGAATCGACAAACACAATTTGAAGCATGGTATGGTTGTAAACCCAAAGTAACTCATTTAAGAGTTTTTAGTTGCATTGTATTTATGCACGTTCAATCTCAGAAAAGAGAAAAAAAAATTAAATGACGATAATAACATCAAATGTATTTTCATGGGTTATAGTAACAAAACATAAGGATATTGTTTTTATAATCCTCTCACTAAAAGATTGCTAATAAGTCTCGATATTGTTTTTTATGAGAAAAATAATTGGGATTAGAATAATATGCAATCAATTTCATGAAAATTACCTGAAGATAGTGAATCCTTAAGGCTCCTACAAAAGAGAAGTTCAAAATGGACGTTCCAATATTTCTACACCAAACAACCCTTAATTATCTACATCAACAAAAGGCCAATCTAATGTCTCAAACTTGTCCTCAACAAGCTCTTCCTTAACAGATTCACCACCAATAAAATGGAGATCTTTGCAAGAAAGTTATGAAAGCACATAACAATGTTATCCTGCTCAAATTGAAGAACCAATATACTTTGAAGAAGCAATAAAATGTAAGGAATGATGTGCAACAATGGATGAAGAAATGAGAGCCTTAGAAAGAAACAAGATATAGGAGCTATTTGATCTTCCAAATGGGAAGGAAGTTGTTAGGCTAAAGTGGATCTACAAGATTAAGTTCCATGCTGATGGAACTATCCAAAAATACAAAGCAAGACTAGTTGCACTTTGATATATGCAACAAGAAGGCATAGACTTTGAAAAAATTTTCTCTCTAATGGCAAGGTTTAATCTAATACGCACTGTTCTAATTATTACTGCTAACTTTAATTAGAAGGTTTATTAGTTTAATGTGAAGTCAACATTCCTACATGGAACTTTGAAGGAAGAAGTGTATGTTCAATAACTAAAAGGATATGAGATTGTAGGTTATGAAGACAAAGTCTATCGTCTGAAAAAAGAGTTATATGGACTGGAATAAGCACCTCAGGCTTGTTGCAAAAGACTAGGTGGACAATTGTGTAGAAATAATTAAAAAAAATCCAAGTAAGCCCAACTTTGTATGTGAAAACTAGATGTACGGATGAAAATATTATCATTTATCTCTATGTTGATGATTCGATTTATACCGGTAATAGTGATGTGTTATTCGATGAGTTTAAGAAGATGATGATATATGAGGTTAAAATGACTAATTTAGGTCTAATGAATTACTTCTTAGGGCTAAAAGTCAAGCAATGTGATACATAAATTTTTATTTCTCAAGAAAATTATATTCATTTTCTTCTCCAAAGATTCAATTTGAAGGATTACAATGTTGTGAGTACTCCTATATACACCAATAAAAATTTTTGCTTCGATGATGGGAGTGAAAAAATTAAAGCTAACTTATACAGGAGCTTGATAAGATATTTAGTGTATCTCACAAATAACAGACCAGATATTATGTAAGCAGTAAGTCTCATATCCAGGTTTATACAAAGTCCTAATAAGAATCATTTGGGTGTTGCAAAATGAATCTTGAGATATTTGAAAGGAACAAACTCTTAGAGAATGTGGTATAAACGAGAAAATAATTAGGGATGGGAATGAGTCAGCCTCGCCCATTTTTTTAAAATTAAAAATGAAAAATAACGCCTTTTTTTAATTGTGTGTAAGTCGCTTAGAAGAGTTAGGTTTCAGGTGAGTCTCAGATCAGTTTAGACCTGAACTTGGCCTATTAAAAACACCTAAATCTAGGCCCATGAGCCAGTCTATTTGCCATCCCTACAAATAACTTTAGGTTACATGGTTTCTCAAACAATGATTTAAGGGCCTGTATTGAAGATCGAAAAAGTACCACAAATTATATGATCACTATAGGCATAGGGGCTATTTCGTGGAATTCAAATAAACAACCATATACCACTCTAGCATCTTTAAAAGCTCATAGTTTGTTACATTCTCTTGTGTATAAAAGGCTGGTTCATTGATGAATATAATGAAGTTTTTCCACCTTCATTTTGTGGCTACTACTTGTTTCTTAAAAAATCCCTTGTAGCTTTTATTCTTATCAGTAGTTTATTCTCTTACAATAAAATCACTACTCGAGTCGTTATCAATATAGCGAGATATGGTAAGAACATACGTTCTCACAATTGTAAGAACCAAACTACAAGTTGAAATCCTTGAACCTAAGATACCTACAGACTATAGACCAAATAACTCACTGAAGGTTTGTTTTGTTGAGTTTTCAGAAGTTCAAATTGTCCTCTAAGATAAATATCCTCAAGTTTATGTAGAAACAACAGTTGAAATAAAGATGAAACCAAAAGATAGGATTGTGAGACATTGTTTATGCCTAGGACTGCCTTCCAAGAATTAGCGAAGAAATAAATTTTCATCCAATGTCTGGGTAAGTGACAACCTATCAACGACGACATATTATTTAGGTCTAATACAACGCTACGTGCAAAGCTACGTGTTATCTCAGTCAAAGGAAATACAAAGCTGAATTTATAAAGTTTCCCGTGAAGCAGTGCAAGTCTGCCTTAAGACTTACAAGGTAAATGGCATATAACAGTTAACTTTTTGGGCTTCAATTAGGACCCAATTGATGGATTTTAAAACACTCATATTCGACCTGATACATGCTACAAAACTTTAACACTCCGCATCACCCATATCCTATCTTTTGCAATTCTTAGGATCAAACTACATTTGCATATCTCCTTGTTTTTATAATATAAAGGGAGCTTCATTCTAGGAGAGAAGCAATAGAGAATAACAACTATCTAACTTTCTCATAACCTTAATAGTAACTCTAATATCATAGTGTGTACGTTCGAGACTCTGTTTGACATTGTTTATAGATTTAAATATTAATATAGTAGTAAAAAAGTTTGCGAGTGATGATGCTAAACAAAAATGTAACTAGATTTCGGAACCTTGATCGTAATAGAAGTATTTAAATGATTTAATTAGAATTTTTAAATATTTTTCTTTCTTTCTATATTTATTATGTGATTATTTGTTTTTCTTTTATTTAGATCTTAAGATAATATTTGATTTAAAAAAGGTAATTTAAAATTATTTAGAAACTTCCAACTATTTCTATATAGGTAGAAAGTTAAATGAGTTCAGAATTTATGCACAAATAAAATATTTTGTGTTTCTTAAGTTGGTTTTTGATAATATACACTTGGGCCTTGTTTGGTAAATGGCTTATCAGTCATTTTTTGGTGGATTGAAAGATTTTATTTGTTTGACCTTGTTAAATCGATGATGATTATATTTAGTAATTAGTTAATTGGATTAGTGGATTGAAGTCAATCTGCTGCTTTTGAAAACGCTCCTATGAGGAGCATTATCCTCCAATGGCTCATTTGTTAACCCCTTAGCACATGAATGCACGTCACATCTTGCTGGAGACGAACCTTGGGTGGAAGGTTAGCTGGATTACATGCATGGCAGTGGCATGCGAAAGCTTGAAGGTAACTTAGCATGTTGGATCAAGCATGGTGCTAGTATTGGTAAAGTTTTTGTAGCGTCCCACTCCCGCAAGACCCGAACCCAATATCGACGGTGATATCCGAACTCGTGACCCGCGAGGGTGGCACGCTATAATACTCAATCAATCCAAGTTGGTACCCATTTTTTTTTAAAGCAGTAACAAATGCAGAAGTCCATTTTCAATTTGGGCCAAAATAATTTACAAGTCAATAAAACACATTATGATCAATACAGTGTCATTTGTCAAATAGGGGCCCAATTCCATTTCTAATGCGTTTTAGTACCAACCCATTTCACTTTAAGCCATTGGGGC
>JAOTAZ010092133.1:0-11422 GCA_025629785.1 Erythroxylum oxycarpum | reverse complement strand
ATGAGATAAGAATTTGGTTTATGGATGAAATTTTGGGGCATGTATGTATGTATAAGATGATTTGAGATTTGCATGAGAATGAATTATTCTGTTTTGATTGTATAAGGTTGATTAAAGATGAAAGAATTGAAAAAGAAAGATTGGAAAAAAAATTTATACCGGGTTTGGGATTGTTTTAGTCTAAGGTTTCCAACGTAACACGTTAGTTTCGCTTGCCTTTGTTTTGTTCTTGGATGTCGAAAAAGTTGCTTCGTTTTGGATTCGCTTCGACATTTTGTTTTTCGCGCTTCGGACATTTATATCCATTCTTTACGCGAGTTGCTTTCAATTTGTTTGCTTTTGCTTCTGTTTGTTTGTTCCCAGTTTTCGATTCGTGATCCGTTCCTTCGATTTCCGCTCCAACTTTTGATTCGTTTTTTATACTTCCGTTAATTGATTTCCGATCCGTTCCATTGGTTCGCTTTGTTTTCGTATCTGATTATCCCCTTTGCTTCGTTTTTGTATTTCTGTTTTTCATTCTTTTTCTAGTTGGGGTCCAGTCCCGAGATCGGGTCCCAACATGATAAGCGATCAACCGTTTGATGAGTAAGAGTTAACGGGGTTAGTAACAGTAAGTTACAGTTGGTAACTTTTGTCACAATGATGTTTTGGAGGGAAAAAGCTGTCATAATTTTGAGAACCACACCTATTCTAGAACACTCTTGGCATACTCTAAACATTGATCCTTCGAGTACTCTTAACCCAAAAGTCTTCATCTCTCAAGTTCTATCAAACTCTCTGTAACCTACTTTTACTCTTTCCCAAAACAAAGTTATGCATACAGTAACCTACCCACAGAAGAAGAAATGGAGCAAGCAATGATCTACGAAAGACATGTTAACTTTGAATCATTGAGGAAAGGCGACATGGATATAGAGCCAGAGATAGACGCAGCCGGGTGGATGAAGTTCTTCTAAGTACGAGAAGTCATATATCAGAATGAAGTATACGACTTTTGAAAAAATGTGAAGCTTGTAGACAACACTATTGTCTCCTCATTAGATAGACTTTCTATCATTGTCACATCAGAGTTAATTGAGAAAGTGACAGAGCGTCCATCGACGGGAGAAAAGCTTACGAGCAACGCCAGATGGATGACAAAGTTCAATGTTAATGAAGAAGAAGTTAATCGACAATTATATGGAGAGAATGACCCATCAGAGAGAAAGACTTCGAGTCTGGTAGAAAAAGCTAGGGTTCTACATGAAATCTTGTTTAATTGTATGTTACCCAGAGCTGGTTTAAGGCATTTGGTGACAACACTGGATGAGCAATGCATATTCTACCTCTTAAACCACAAACCTATAGATCTACCATTTCTGATTTTTCAGTATATGGTGAAGGCACTGAAGGATACGAACAGTTATCCTTATGGAATGCTTCTGACAAGGATTTTCAGGGAGTCTAGAGTTCTTCTGGACAGAGGAAACATGAATAAAATGCCTGTTAGGAGTTTTATCAACTCCACAACTATTGCAAAAATGGGATTAAGGAATCTGAACAAAGCTGAAGCAGAGTCTCAGAGGAAAGCAAGAACTGAGGGGGAGCGTACAAAACAGAAATCTCCTTCAAAGAGTTCTCAATCCCAAACCAGTGCAAACATATCCATGGATGGAAGAAGGAAATCATCAGAAGAAGCCATAAGAGAAAAGAATACCTCTCAAAAAGAAGGTAGCAAAGTACGAGTTATAGAAGAAGGCGTTTTAAAACGAAAAGGGTAGACTCTTCTGAGTGAAATTCCAAAACAAACAGCAAGAGGAAAAGCAATCCAGAGAGTTGAATCAGGTAGAAAACTCTGAGTTGCGAGTCCCTAAAGCTACAAGATCTTTAGTCTCAATTTTACGAGAAGATTCAGCCAAACAGGCTAAAGAGTTTGAAAGAAAAAGGAAATTGGAGTTTGAGAAGCAAAAGCAACAATCTCAAAAGACTCCAAGGCTAATTGAAGTTAAAAAACTGGAGAAAATTAGTCATTCAAAAGGTACTCTTCCTGCGGAGATAGTCAATCAGAAAAAGGCTACTTCCACTGTTGTTTTAAAGGAGAAAGTTGTTCAGAAGATGACTATTCCTACTACTAAAGGAAGGAGTCAAGATGAAGTTATTCTTACTATTGTTCCAACTGAACAATCAAAAGAACTCAGTTTGGTTCCAGTAAATACTTTTTCACAATCAGCAGAAGTTAGTTAGGTTCCTGTGACTACCTCACAACATACAACAGAACTCAGTTTGGTACAGGTGAACACATCGCAGCCTCTGAGAAAAGAAGATTTACAAATCAAAGTGACAAAGGTGGTTTATCCTGTAAAGAAGAAGAAGAATACGTCGATAATCATCAAGGAAGTACCGAGAAGAGAAGTGAAGGTACATTTCCAACCTATTCCTGTGAATAGCTGCACAACGCATCTATTGAGTGAAGATGAGAAGAGTTTCTATGAGCATTTGAAAATCATAGGAAAGAAACCATATCCAACACAGATGACTAACCAACCACACACAATTTTCCCAATCATAGAGGATACTATGATAAAGGTTGTGCCTGACATCCAGCCAAAGCGTCCAATAGAGCGCAATGATGATAAAGGAAAGATGAAGTTATACCCAGAACTTGCAATGGATGATCTAACAGCAGATCAAATTGCAGAAGAAGTGCGTCTTATAGATGAAACATGCTGTGACGCAGGGTATGTAGAGAAGAAGGTGACGGGAATGTTTATTTCTCATCATATTTCAGAAGACCCAAGGACAAGTGGTGGTCAATCGATGATAAATGAAATTGGTCCAGTGGGGGGACAACTCATGAAGGGAAAGTTCAAAACAATAAGGATTGGAAATATGACGTGCATACCTGAGGCCATTGTAAAGGCAATTCTACGTCGAAGGCCATTATGGCAGATAACGTCAATGGAGGAAATCCTACCCTTGCTTGGAAGATTAGTCCGAAGACTACCAGTTCCTGATGACTTAGATCTTCCTGAACCATACCTACCTGTTCAACCTCCAACCCTACAGACCATTGAAGCTAATGTTCCATCTTCAGACGCATACAATACCACAATTACGTTTGAAGAAGAACAACCACAAGCAGATGATCAATCGACAACTGCACCTGACTTACAGGCACAAGTAGCTCTTCTATACAAAGAAGTCAAGAAGATTAAAAAGATGATGAAAAAGCTAATGCGGCATTTTCAGTTATAATCATTTTTTATTAATAACAAATAGGGGAGAAGAGAAGAGGAAGAAGAAACAGAAAACAGGGGGAGAAGTGAAAAGAAAAGAAAAAAAAAGAGAAGAAAAGACAAGGACAGAGAGAAAGAAAATATAAAAGGAAGAATACAAGATTGAAGAAAACTTGAAGTTTTAGTTCAGAAGTTCTTACCTTTGTATTTTTGCGATAATCTGTAAAGCTTTTCATCTTACTAATAAAGATATTTGTTATCATCAAAAAGGGGGAGATTCTTAAGTCAAAATGACTTTACGATTAATAATTTTGATGATAAACAAAAAGCAAACGAATGAAAAGCAAACGAAAGATAAACAAAAAGCAAACGAATGAAAAGCAGACGGAAGATAAACAAAAAGCAGACGAATGAAAAGTGGAAGGAAGATAAACAAAAAGCAGACGAATGAAAAGTAGATGAAAGCAAAAGTAGAAGGAAGCGAAAAACATATGGAAATAAAAAACAGATGAATGAAAAACAGAAGGAATCATCAGTCTAAGTCAGTTACAAAACTCAACTGAATAACCGTTTCTTTAAAGAATCAAGAAGCAGTTATCAAGAAGTATTTGAAGACGAATGCTATAAATATAAGTCGAAGTTGAAGACTGTGAGGGGACGACGATTACTACTACAGACTCACATACAAAGAGGGATAAGAATTTACAGCAAAAATAATACAAGCTCTTGAGAGAGATTACTGTGATAAAACTAGAGAGATACTTTCTATAACAAGCTCAAAAAACTTTTTAGTTTGAAAGAGATACAGATAGCCTGAAGAGGCTAAGTGTGAAAGAATACTGATTGTATAGAGACCTGAAGAGGATCAGAGAAAAATAATACTTGTAAAGTTTTGAGAGATAGTGAAATCTCATAAAGTCATCTGAGGACTGGACGTAGCCCACGGTTTGAGGTGAATCAGTATAAAAATTACTGTGTCGAAATCTCTCAACTCTCTCTCTCTCTCTCTTAATCTTGATTTTTGATATTACTGTTTTACGCAAGGTTCAGAAAATCTTTTACAAACGTGATTTACAGTAGATCTTTTTAAACGAACAAGTTTTGTTTTAAGCAATTTTTTTTTCAAAAAGAGGTTTAAAGAAAAGTTTACCACAACTCAACCCCCCCTTCTTATGCATCTATCTATCATTACTGAGTATTGTATTAACGTGTGACTCACTTCAGGTTGATCCCACAAAAAGTGTGTGTGAAGTTTAAAAAATGAAATTAACTGGTGTTTACACTTAATGGGGGGTTTTGGATTTTTCAAAGAACAAAATAAAATAAAACTAACTAATAAAAACAAATTAAAGAAAACATAAAATAAATGATAAAAGTGGGGAATTCGATAGGGACCCAATTTTTCTGTTCAATCTCTGCCTACATCCTAAGTAAGCATGTTTCATTAATTTGTTGTTCTTTAACCTCTCCTAGCAACTATTAATCGTGGGTTAATAATTAACCCAAGTTTTTTCTTAGGTTTTGTTTAATCAAGATACGATTGTTAATTAAACCTAACCACCGAACAACCTATGATACGATCTCTAGATTTAATTAAGCAGTAGCATTACAAATTCGGAAAACCGATTAATCAAGGCAACAAACACATACGATGAGTCATTTAACCTAAGTCATGTTATCCCTAATGATTACAAATCATTAGTCGCTACACATGAATTTCAACATAACAATTATGGATTATATCAAAATTCTAGCAATGGATTTGCAAATAAACGATTCAATTAACAGATTAAATTCATCTTTTCACAATACCCAATGGGTTCATACATAAAGAAATTAACAATAACAAGAATACGATTATCTATACACAAAACCTAAATCAATTAATATAGGATAACACAATCAATTTTTAATCAGAGAAAGAAACAACAAAAATAGTGAAATACACTTAACCCGGGTCGCCAACGTCGATGTCACTTCCGAATTGGCATCAGGGCGTCTAGCCCTTCATGGTTCTCTCCCAAAAAAAATTCTTCAGCCCCTATTGAAATAATGTCCCACCGAAGACTCCCTTCTCACTCTCGCTACTGCGCCTCCTCATGCTACTGTTCTATTTATCTAATTTTTTTTCTTAGTCCACTTTATTATTCACTGCTTTAAATCCTATACTTTTGTTTCTGCGTTTCACTCATGCCTCTGCTGCATTTTGTTCTTCTTTTCTTTGACAGTGCTGCGCTGGGTTTTCTGCTCCTTCCTTGGCTGTGAGTCATCGTTCCTTCGTCCCATCTACTGGCACATTTTGCTCTTCTTCTCCTACTGTTGCATTGTTGTTTTCTCTCTATGCTTCCACCTGCTGTGCTGCGTTTCATGCTCCACATCCCTTGCATGTAAAAACATGCACGTGCTGACGTCCATCATTCTATTGTCATTTTTGGTTTGCTTTGGGTCTTTATTCCTACATCGTTTTGGTCATTTGCTACTTTCGTGTGTCTGCTGTGTTTTTTTTAGCATGGATTGCTCCTTCATGTTACTCTACCAAATAATCCAAATGCTTTCCATTAAATTTGAACTTATGTTCTTGCATGGGACATACATAGCTATGACCAGCTCCAATATTTATTATTTTTGTTTGATAAAGACAAGTGAATAAGAATCTTTGGAAAAACAGCTAAAATATAAAGCTTTCGACTCACTTTAACTTTTTTACTTCTAAATTGTACCTAAAATTATATATGAGTCAAAGTAAGTATCGTAAGTAATTATATGTCAATAATCACTAAGTGTTATGGAATAATTTCATAATCAATTAAGCACTTATCAATATATAGCATTGTTAGTACCTTTTCATAAGAATGATTAGCTAAATAAATGAGGTAGCCAATAAAAAAAAGGTTTGTGTTTGTTTAATAAATAACTATTCCGCTGACCCTTTTTAAAACAAATCGAGTTATGAATATAGCTAATAGCCAGTTGGGAATTTGATGTAGCTAAGTAACTGAGAGACATTCATCACAAATGTTTGCCTTCGAGTCAAACGATTAGGTTCATGTCAATTAAAAATAACAAAAGTATTGTGTTGATTAATAAATCCTGCAGATTGAATTTTCATGAAAAGCTACTTAAGGATAGTTACAACTTTGATTGACTGAATAATTATCAATGTGTGTGTGTGTAAGTGATAGGATTGAATGAGTTTGACATTAAGATCTTAATTAGTTTGTATATTTGGTCCGAAATACTTAGACATAAATTTCACAAGTTAATAACTTAGAACAACTTGAGGGATCATGTTTATAGTTAAATTTGTTTTATGAAGTTTAATGTCATTGACTTATCAAAGGACATTTGTGACTTTTTGGAATTAAAAACCCTAGGGTTTACCTAAAATGGAAAATAATATATAAAGAAAGAGAAAGAACCCTAAAGGGGGCTCCAACCTTTGCCACTTTGAGAAAGATCCAAGGAGAGAGGAAGAAGAGGAAAGGAGGAGAAAGAAAGAAGGAGAATAAAGGACTGCAGCGCTACCATCTTCCCAATCTATTCTGACCCTTTCCAAGTGACTTTTCATTTCATCTTTATTATTCTTTGTTTTGAACGTATAAGATGAATTTGATAATGATGGATTTGGGTTTGATGATGATGTTCTAAAATTCTTTAAGGATTTGTTATTGAATCAATGTTAATGTGATTTCTTTTTATGTTAACACAATGAGTGTTGTGATTATTTGTTGTATTTGTATGCTTCGATAACAAATTGTGAGAGTGAATTGATAGCAAAAATATTAGATTGGGTAATGAGAGTTAAACAATCTAATAGATCACACAAATAATCAAATCGAAAATTTAGATGAAGAGAGATCTCGTGTGAGGACCCAGTTGTTTATTAAAGGGCTTAAGATCTGATTGGAATTGTGAGTTTTTTGTTAATTGAGAGATTGCAAATTTCATAATTCAATTAGGGGTTATGATTTAAGGTTTAATGATTATAGCTTGAGAGAGAGTAATCCACCCTTTAAAAGTCTAGGATCGATACATATTAACTCGAAAATATTCATATTAGCATGTGATGATAGGATAAATCCCCCTTCTCATATTCAGTTAATCTTCCTTATGTGATTTCCATTGTTAATTTAGTGGTGCTCATTTTGACTCTTTATGTGTTAATTTTACATTTTAATTCCAATAAATCATCTTCATGTGTTTACTTTTCTGTGTAGTTTTTATTTTCTTTTTAATAATTCTTTAGGCCTTAGATAAATTAGAATTAGATTAGTTCAATAACTCTTCGAGGGATCGACACCTCACATACTACACCTATGACCTGTGCGCTTGCATTATTTTGAGGGTTTAAAATAGTTTAAAACTTGCCTCAACACTTATCTAGGTATTGGACATTGGAATTAAAAAAAGTCTAAGTATTTTTATACTTTAGTTTATGATGTCAAGTAAATTCGTTAAAAGAAATAGATATAATGAATGATAATTTTTCATTACATCAATATTATATTTCGATAGAACTATAATTGGGAAGAATTAAAAAAATAATAACTACAATTTAAAATTATATAATTATGACCACGTCACAATTCCAATTATGCATTAATTATTTTAATATCTTTAGTACTAAGCATTAAACATAATTGAAAACTATATAAAGATAAAGAAATTTATTATTAAGTAAATAAGTAATGTCATATATAATTTACATTCTATTGATTGACTACAAGGGTATAAACTGAAAATCTCCTACTTACACTAAACTTAGTAGCATACATATCTAATGTAATATCCCATCATATGTCAATCATATATCTTTGGAGCCAATAAGAGGATCTACATTATTCTCTTTAGTGTACACTCGCTCTAATGTGTGGTCTTTCTACTTTACTATCTCTTTAATGTATTGATGATACATTAGTTCTTTCTTATATTTAACATCATCATTATTTTTATTATACAATAATTTTAGAACCACACCGAGTTTGATGTTCAAATTCTTAATTCAAACAATTTCCTTTCTGTTTTAGATGCTAAATGTACTCAGCTTAGGTCATTAAATCAACAATAGTTGGTTATTATGAATTCTTTCTACTTATCACCATTTAGAGTGAAATTACACCCTAAATATGATCAACTCTACTATTCAAAATTGAAAACTAACATATGAATAACCTATAATTCTTAGTTTAACTACTTTAAAGACCAAGAAAACATATTATCTTCTTAAGTACTTTGAGATGTTCTTCTCAAAAGTTAGTAATTTTTGTTAAGATTGACTTGATATATGCTTGTTATACCCAAAGCATAGAAACACTTGATCTCGTTCATTGCATCATATACATGATTGATCAAATAACCAAAGCATATTAAATACAATCTATTTTCTCTCTCTCTTCCTATTTCTTTGGATATATATATTTTGATAGAGAAATTTCATGCAACATAGGCACAAATTCCCTATTGTAATTCTCTATACTAAACCTTTTTCTCAATTTTCTATGTATACGAATTAGGATAAACCAAACAACCTATTTGGTCTATTTTATAATTTCTTTATTACAAGTGTTAGTCCTCGAATTACACATGAGAGAGGGTGAATTGTGTGTTTAATTTTTTTTATGTATTTCTAAACTGATAAATGGATTACCTATTTTAATGAATTATTCATATATGATATATAGGAAAAGAGATGAAATCAATTTATAGTAGTTCATCCAAATAACCTTTAACGGATGTCTAGTCATGTAGCTCTACTTGAAATTCACGATCTTTTTCCTTTAATGGGTAAAGAGAAACTCTCCAAGCATCATCTTCTTTGTCAAAAATAAAGAGGAACCCTTATAATCATCTTACTTTTTTTATAGGTGAAGAGTTACCTGTTATAAATATTGTTTAAAGTCAAGTGGAACCCTTAAAAAGGAAATCCTAATAAATTTCTTCAATTTTCCAATTTCCAAATATTATACAACTTTAAAAACTCCTTCTTTAACTTATACTAATTAATAAAGGCTTAATATGTATTATTTAATGCACATATTCACTTTATTACCTCTAAATGCTCTTAGTAACTCTTTAGTATGCCCAACTAACCTCTCACAATTTATACATAATCTATTTATACTCAAAATAACTTTAAATAGTAGTTAAAAATAAAAATTGGCTATTATAATATTTAGTAATAATAGTACTAGTTTACCATTCTATATATTGGTTGATTGGTGTATCAATCATCATGTATATTAGTCAACTAACATTTTACATTGTTCAACCAATATGGTCACAAGCTTAAGATATATATATTTTAAAAGAAACTGGTCCACAGTATTGTTATATTGATCAATTAGTCTATTTAAAACTTAATATTAGTCACCCAAATCACTATAGAACTTCATGAAACAAGGTTTTTTTTTTCTTTTCAAGTTCTTTCAAAGATCAAAACATTAATATTTGAAAAATTATTAATGCAAAACTATTTCAAAATTTTCCTAAAGTATTTTAATGTATCAAAAGGGTTTTATTTGATATCTTCCCAACCTTCCTCTTGTTTATGAAAAAGTACATGCAATATGCTCTCAGTGCAAATGATCATGCAATGATTGATCTCCTAATTCTTTAAAATGGTTGATAAGGTTAAAAGAAAGATTAAAATGATTTACTTAAATATTGATATTTTTTTATTCCTCCTTGTTTTTGGTACTTCACTTAAATTCTATTAAATCTCTTTTAAGTTGCCTATGTGCTCCATTTTTTTAAAGGTAAAATTCTATGGATTTGTTCGCAATAACTAATGTGATATAAACAAAACACAAAGAGAAGTACTAAAGAAATAACATAGGTAAGCGTACCTATCATTTTTTGTAGTACACTCTTGGTGAGTTAAGTATCTATCCTATAAATATTTTGACTACTAATAATGACTATCCTTTTATTATCTAATCTAAATAAGTTAATGATTGATTAATAAGTGTAACTAACTAAAATGAAATAACAATTTAGAAAAAAAATATATATATATATATATCATATTTCCCCTAAAACTTTATTATGCTTGAATTTATCCCCATTTAATGATCAACTTTAGCTTTATAGATTGATAAGAATTCCAAATATATAATTGCACATTCACGATCAAGACATTTACAATCCATATTCTTAAGTTTTTTACCAAAATTACTCTCACGTCATAACTCATTAAGAATGCATTAATTTGATCTATGAATTCTCTTGATTGGTTTATTCCTAACTTATAAAATATTGTCAAACCTATAGCTAGGAACTTATTTAACCTTTATTTTTCATGTTGTGACTTGATTCATATAGAACCTTTTGGGTTTGCTACTTTAGTACTATATACAAATATTATTGAATCTTCTACATTCATTACTGCAATCTATCGTAATATAAAACAATGAACAGATCTTAATATATTATAATATTTTTAACTAAACCAAGAAAATCAACTCAAAAGATAAATTTTAGTGGTCATCCATCTAGATCTATATCTCAGTTAGCTCATATTAAAACAAAGAAAACCAATAATCAGCAATAAAGAACACAATAAAGAAGTTTAACTTCTTATGACTTGTTTCTTAAAAGTTTTTAATGAACCTTGATTTATTTTATTTTTTTCTCCAAGATTATCTTCCTCTTAATCTCATAAATTTTTTAGCTTCCAAATTTTTCTCTAGATTGGTGTTTAATTCATTAGAAATCTCCCCTATTTTTTTAATCGTAGCTCTTGTGGTTACTTGGGCACTCATATCTTCTGACAAATTCTTTGAGGTTATCAAAGGGTTTGGCTACTTCTAATTTGTGTGGAGTGTGCTCTTTATATGTTGAGTCTCCTTTGCATTTGTTGCGTGATTGAAATTGTGTGGTTGTATGGTGGCAGCAATGGGATGTTCCTGATGATTTTTTTATTGCAGAGGATTTGGTTGATTGGCTAGCTTTAAATCAGCGTGCTCATATTGTGGGTCCTTTCAGTTTTGCCTGGGCATATTGGTTTTTGGCAGGTATTTGGTGGTTATGGAAAACTCAGAACTTATTGATCTTTCAAAAGGAGTTTATTTACTTAGAAAATTTGAATGGATGTTGTAAGTGTACAAGTCGACTTGTTCAGTGTACAAGGCGACTTGTGCATGTTCGGTACTGATAAGACGACTTGTTTCTCCTGTAAGTCGAAGTGTTTGTGTACAGTACTGTTAGAT
>JAOTAZ010092132.1:0-21360 GCA_025629785.1 Erythroxylum oxycarpum | reverse complement strand
TAATCATACTACTGTAATCTGCGACCACAGCCTTACAATAACATAACTAAACTTTCAGACAATAAATGATACTCCCCATTGAAGCCCTCGGTGAACTCAAGCCATCGCTACATCTCCAAGACGATCGGGAACCTAGCCAAGCATAGCTCCGGCGATGTCCATCACTACTGGAATCCCAACGCTAACCATGGCTCCAGAGACTGACGGTGGAAGTAGTAGTGTTGAAGTGTCCGTCGATGGATGACGATGATCTGAGATGAATGATGAAGGCTGTAATATGGAGTCGTCTCTGATGGTGCCCGAATGACAGTGTGTGAGTGAATGAGACGATGGAGAATGAAGTGTCTAGTGAAAATGTGAAGTGTGTCTGTCTATTGTTGGCCGCCTCACATGACCTAATTCGGTAAGTATTTAAAGAACCGAGGCAGGCCGGGTCAAAACAGTGGGAGAAATTTCCATTTATGGTCCGGGTATCCGACTGCACGTCCCGACGTGTGAATTAATTCTGGTCGCGACATGCTACTTTGCTTACTCGCCGCGCCGAGCTAATTATTTGTCGTCGTGGCGTGTCATCTGGGGTGCGCTCGCCGCGGCGAAGCAATTGTGTGCGCTGCGGCGTATCAACTTCTTTATGCGCCGCAATGTGTGAATGACTTGTTGACTTCTTTCAACTCTTTGACTCCATCTATCCTACAAAATAAAATAGCAATTTGCAGTATCAATTGTCCTAAGAAAAATTAAGATGCAATTAATATCAGTTCACAACAATTTTATTAACAAATTGCAATTCATATGAGCTCAATATAGGGAACCAACTTAAGCGCAAAAAGCATCAATTAGGAGTCAAGAAGTACTCTAATAGTTATGAAAATGCAGCCAATTAATAATGTAAACTTGGGCTCAATCACCCACCATGGGGCCCGGCATCAGAACACCAGTCCAGAAACATACAGATCAGTCAGGCGACAGCAGGCAATCCTGATATAGCTGCCGTCGCGGCACTTGCGCTGCAACCGATGGGTTTGCCGTTACCTTCCACTCTCCCGCCAACACATCACGATTCCCACACACAATCTTCGCACCCAAATGATCAACCGCAACCTTTGAACCTAGATCAAGAAGAACAGAGCGTAGCCCTAGAGGACAATGCTGAGACCAATTCTCATCCAAACCTCCAGCACCCTCTAGATGCAAATCCTCCTGCACCACAACAAACCTCCCTCACCCAAAAACAGATCGAGGAAGCAACTGATCTGTTGATTCGTCAAATTCTATAATCTCAGCAAGGACAACAGTCGACACCCGTACGGCAAATTGGTGTGATGGCCGATCGCCATTCTGCTGAAGCCCTAGAAAAAATCGTGGGCGATCGGATTAATGTGGCCATGAATTCCCTTCCGGATCACCCATCAGCATAATATAGCTCTCCCTTTATCCCAGCACTCTTGGATAGTCTCCCTGCGGTCGGTACCAAAATACCGACGCCGAAAAAATATACTGGAAAGACCGATCCCCTGGACTATCTCCAGCACTTCCAATCAATGATGAACCTACATTGCGTTCCGGATGCCATTCAGTGTAAGGCATTCTGTACCGCCTACCAAAAGGGAGCTCGACAATGGTTTAATAGTCTACCCCCATGTTACATTACTTGCTTCGAGGATTTTAAGCTGCTATTCCTTAATCAATTTGCTACAAGTAAACGGCCACAGAAGACCGTCTTGGAAGTGATGCAGTTGACCCAAGGAAGGAACGAAAGTCTGCATGAGTTCATCACTCGGTTTAACAATGAAGTTGTCGAAGTCCCTGACCTCACCTGCTCGTCCATGTTGGCGGCACTAATGAGCAACACAAGGGATGAAGAGTTTAAGAAGTCACTGGCTCTCGATCAGCCCAAGTCTATTCAAGAGATAAGAAGTCGGGTGGATAAGTATATCCAGCTCGAGGAGGTGTTGAAAAACACAAAACGTAAAAAAAGACGACCGAGGGCCGAGTGGCAGAGCAGATGATTCCCACAAGCGACAGAAGGATCAGTTGAGCTGGAGAAAGCCGACCGACCGACAGGGACATCGACGAGAATTCTTCACCCCGCTCAACAGGCAATATGCGGAAGTATTGGCAACTATAAGAGCATATGGGGAACCCCTCCGAGAACCCAATAAGTTGAAGACTCCCCTCCCCCCCCCCCTCCGAAAGAGGGACCCTGATTTATATTGCCGCTTTCATAGAGACATCGGTCATGACAAGGAAGATTGCCGAAACTTGAAGAAAGAAATTGAACTCCTTATCCAAAAAGGAAGGTTGGGCAGATTTTTGAATCAAGGTAGAAATATTGATTGAGATAATGAGGCTAGAATCGATCGGTCAAATAACGATCGAGATAATGAGGCTAGAGTCGATCGATCTGATAATTGGCAAAAACCTTGGAGGCAAAATGACAGGAACAATGGAGGAAGGCCGAACAGGAATATTGACGATCGACGCGATGCGAGAGGACAGTCCAGGGCAAGAGGTGACAGAAACACCGGACAAGATGATCGACCGGTTAGGGTCATTAACATGATCTTTGGTGGTAGTGCGGCAGGCGGATCCACCGCTAAAGGAAGAAAGAGGTATGCCAGGCAGGTTGGTAAAGACTTGTCGGCCAAGAGAAAGAAACAGAGCGATGGGATGATACCATTCGATGAATCTGATCTCGATGGTGTTAGTTGTCCTCATGATGACACGCTCGTAGTCAATCTAAACATGGATGGTAACGAGGTGAAATGGGTAATGATCGACCTATTGTATTATGATGCCTTTAAGCAGGTGGAGATACCGAAGGATCGACTATTGCCTATAGAAGGACCTATGAAAGGGGTAACTGGAGTATCAGCCTACCCATTTGCCCGAGTCTGTTTGAAAGTAAAATTCGGACAAAAGCCATGTCAGATAGAGAGGAACGTTGAGTTCCTGATTGTGAAGTTTGTAGGGGCGTATAATGCGATAATTGGACGAGCCACTCAAAAATCCCTCAGGGCAGTTGCCTCCACCTACTACTAAGCAATGAAGTTCCCAACTTCCTATGGAATTAGGGTTGTCAGGGGTCAGCATAGAATCGCTAGGGAATGCTACTTAGCATAAACAAGGACTTTAGACGGGGTGGTCATCTTGACGAGTTCTCTTGACGTGAGAGCTAATGAAGAAACGGAGAGAATGAACCCCGTAGAAGAAACGCAGAGGGTCATATTGGATGAAGCAGATCGCTCAAAGTTCATAAATCTAGGTTCCGAGGTCGAAAAGGGCCTAGCCAAAGAAATCGCAAATTGCCTGGTAGAAAACAAATCGGTCTTTGCTTGGGTACCGAGCGATATTCCTGGAATCTCCCGATCGATAGCATCTCACTCCATCGGTATCCGAAACGACTGCAAGCGAGTCAGACAAAAGAAACGGTGGCATAGCAAAGAGAAACAGGAGGTGATTGAGAAAGAGATAGAAAGACTGCTTGAGACCGGGTTCAATCGGGAGGTCAAGTATCCTGAACAGCTGGCGAACGTTGTACTTGTGAAGAAGAAAAACAGAAAGTGGAGAATGTGCATCGACTTCACCAATTTAAACAAGGCATTCTCGTAGGACAGTTTCCCCCTGCCCAAGATCGATCAACTGGTAGATTCTACATCAGGGCATGCGCTATTCAGCTTCCTGGATGCCTTTTCGAGTTACCACCAAATCCAAATGAGTCCCGAAGATGAAGAGAAGATGCCTTTCATAACCGACCAGGCCACGTACTGCTACCAGGTGATGCCGTTCGGTTTGAAGAATGCAGGGGCCACTTACCAGCGGCTCGTCATGGAAGTCTTTAAAAAGTAGATCGGTCAATCGATCAAGGCCTATGTGGACGATATGGTGGTCAAAAGTAAGACGGCCGCTGAGCATGTGGAAGATCTCAAAGAAGTCTTTCAGACCCTCAATAAATTTCAGATGAGGCTGAACCCAAAAAAATGCGTCTTTGGTGTGGCATCCGGCAAATTCTTGGGATTCATGATTACTCAGCGACGAATTGAAGTGAACCCAGAGAAGATCGAAGCTGTCATCCAAATGCCCTCGCCGCGATGCTTGAAAGACGTTCAGATATTGACCGGGCGAATAGTTTCTTTGAGCAAATTCGTCTCTAGGATGGGAGACAAATGCCTCCCGTTTTTCAAAGTTTTGAGGAAAGCGGATGTCACCCAGTTCCAGTGGCCGAATGAATTCGAAAGAGCATTTCAACACTGGAAGCAGTACTTGATCAGTCCACCCATTTTGCAAAGCCCCATTGAGGGGGAGAATCTGATTATTTATTTGGCAGTCACAAAAGGGGCGATCAGCGTGGTCCGGCCTCGACCACGCTCGGCCAAGTTGCCAAGACAAAATCCTTAGAACCGGGCTACTCCAAGAACAAAATCTTGGGTCGCTCGGCCTCTACATCATTCGGCCAGGCTGCCAAGACAAGATCCTTGGAACCAGGCGACTCCAAGAACAGAATCTTGGGTAGCTCGGCCTCTACATCGTTCGACCAGGTTTCCAAGACAAGATTCTTGGAACCAGGCCACTCCAAGAAAAGAATCTTGGGTCGCTTGGCCTCTACATTTCTGATTTATTATGTTAGTAAGGTGCTGAACGGGTCAGAAACGCGGTATTCATCCATCAAGAAGCTGGCTCTTTCGTTGGTAACCGTCGCGGGAAAACTCAGGCCCTACTTCCGAGTCACGCCATTGAGGTATGGACCGATCAACCTCTCAAGCAATACTTGCAGAAACCCGAAACCTCAAGACGGTTGATAAAATGGGCAGTAGAGCTGGGAGAGTTCGATATACACTATAAGCCGCGGACGACGATCAAAGCCCAAGCATTCGCAAATTTCGTAGCAAAAATGAGTCAGTCTACCTCGAACAAACTACACCCCACTTGGAGCTTATTTGTTGACAGATCCTCTAATGCTGAGGGATGCGGGGCAGGAGTGGTCCTGATCAGCCCACACCAGGAAGAAAAGGTGGAGTATGCTCTCAGATTAGAGTTCAAGGCATCCAACAATGAGGCGAAATACGAAGCGTTGGTAGCCAGTCTTCAGTTGGCAAGAGAGATGGTGGTGAAACATTTGAAGGTGTATAACGATAGCCAAGAAGTGGTCGGACAAGTTACGGGGCAATACGAGGCCAAAGGGAGCAACATGATCAGGTATCTGAAATTGGTAAAGTAAGAGTTGGGCAATTTCAAGCAATGCTCGATCAGCAGGGTAGAACGGCTGCAAAACGCTTGGGCAGACGTGCTCTTCAAGATGGCCTCTGATCAAAATGCGAGGAATAACATTTTAGTCAAGCGGCTAGATCAGCCTAGCATTCAGGAAGCCAAAAAAGTCCTCGAAACAGATGCCGAGCAATCGAATTGGATGGAGCCAATAAGACAGTATCTCCTTAAGGGAACGCAACCAGAAGAAGCTTTGGAGGCCAGGAAGCTAAAGGTAAAAGCCGTTGAGTTTGTAATCGTTAATGACACCCTGTACAAGCTCTCTTATGACTGGCCGCTACTACGTTGTTTGAGTGAAGAAGAGGCAGAGTGAGCCATGGTTGAAGTCCACGAAGGGATCTGCGGAAATCATTTAGGAGGCAGAATGTTGGCTCACAGACTGATTAAGCAGGGTTACTACTGGTCGACAATGAAGAAAGGCTACCAAGAGAAAGTTAACCGATGTGAGGCCTGCCAGAGAAATAGCAATCTGTCTCACCAGCCGACCGAACGAATGAAAATCATGAGCCACTCTATCTCCTTTGCTCACTGGGGAATAGATATACTAGGACCTTTCCCTCTTGGTCCCGGGCAAAAGAAATTCTTGATAGTAGCAGTGGAATACTTCACCAAATGGGTAGAAGCGGAAGTGGTCGCTACAATCACCGAACAGAAGATGAAAAATTTCGTAAGAAGAAACATATTAAGTCGCTTTGGGATGCCTATGGTGTTGGTTACAGACAACGGTCGGCAGTTCGACAACGACAAGTTCAAAGATTTCTGCGAACGACTGAGGATAAGGCTCCAGCTGACTTTATTAGCTCATTCTCAAAGCAACGGGCTTGCGGAGAGTATTAACAAAAAGATAATGAGCGCTCTCAAGAAGCGCTTAGACGGACTAAAAACTTGGGTGGATGAAGTGTTGTGGGCATATAGAACGACCCCTAACGGAGCCACAGGAGAAACACCGTTCTGAATGACCTTTAGAACAGAGGCTTTAGTTCCAGTAGAAGTGGTGTTGCACAATCAAAGAGTATCGGGTTACGAAGAACAGCGAAATGACGAAGCCCATCGAGCAGAGCTTGTGCTTCTCAGTGAAGACAGAGATAGGGCAGCCGCTTGTTCAGAAGCCATCAGACAAAAAGCAACAAGGTTTTACAACAAAAGGGTAAGGCCAAACGACATAAAGATCGGCGGCTATGTTCTAAGAAAGGTCGAGGCGGCTGGGAAACATCCTGAAAAGCTCAGACAGGCGTGGGAAGGACCCTACCAGGTGGTCAAGCAAGCCGGACACGGCTCTTTCATCCTCCGCGACGTTGATGACAAGATTCTACCGAGGCCTTGAAACTCTCAAAATTTAAAGACATTTTATCAATAGATAAGCTTTATCTTATTTATTTATTTATTTCTTTATCTTGTACTTCATTGTTGTTTATGCATTTGTAGTGGGTACCTTTTTCCTGGCCCTGCCAGTCAGGTTTTTTAACGACCCACGCCCTAATCAACATCAATAAAGAGTTTCAAGTTTCTCGGCATAAAGAGTCTCATCAAAATAGGACGAAACGAAAAAACAAGCTGATTGCCATCGACATCGTTCGGCCAAGTTACCAAGACAAGATCCTTGGAACCAGGCGACTCAAAGAACAGAATCTTGGGTCGCTCAGCCTCTACACCGCTCGGTCAGGTTGCCAAGACAAGATCCTTGGAACCAGGCGACTCAAAGAACAGAATCTTGGGTCGCTCGGCCTCTACACCGCTCGGCCATGTTGCCAAGACGAGATCCTTGGAACTAGGCAATGCCGAGAATATTAATCTCGGATCGCTCGGCCTCAACCACGCTCAGCCAGGTTGTCAAGACAAGATCCTTGGAACTAGGCGATGTTGAGAAGATTAATCTCGGATCGCTCGGCCTCGACTACGCTCGGCCAGGTTGCCAAGACGAGATCCTTGGAACCAGGCGATGCCGAGAAGATTAATCTCGGATCGCTCGACCTTGACCACGCTCGGCCAGGTTGCCAAGACGAGATCCTTGGAACCAGGTGATGCCGAGAAGATTAATCTCGGATCGCTCGGCCTCGACCATGCTCGACCAGGATGCCAAGACGAGATCCTTGGAACCAGGCGATGCCGAGAAGATTAATCTCGGCTAGTTTCTTTCGCATCGATCGGTCGAAGGATTTATCGATGCCCCCTCAAAATGAAAAAGCAGACCTTTATACGAAACTAATGACAATCTAAGTTACGTTTGCAAAATTGAGAATATAATGAAGGATAAGAATAAAATTTTTTATTTCTTCATATCTTTCCTGGTCACAAGCCCGACCAGGTGAGCTTGGAGGGTCCTACAGCTCAAGTTAGTGGGGATCTTCGGGAAGAGAAGCATCAGGATCGACAGAAGGGGAGGTCGACAAAGCAGCCGAGGCGGGACCAGAGTCTGCAGGAAGAACTTGAGAGGCACCTCCGGGAGATCGCTCGTCCTCCTCATCCGAGCTAAGGTCCAGCTCCTCATCTGGAATCGGCGTTCGCTCTCCCTCGGCTATCTCCCTCACTTCCTCCAGAGAAAGGCCAAGGTAGGTAGGAAGCATCGACTCGGCATAATCCTCGAAGGAGGGACCATCCGACCCATCAGGGATGCAAACACTATGGCAATTCTTCAGGATGGAAAGGACCAAGTCACAAGCGAACTCTAAGCACTCCCCCTGTAAAAACCGCCTTTTCCACCGCTTGATCGCCTCAACTCTTTGCTCCTTAATGGAGCCTTGTAACTCCATCAGTCTATCCTCGGCCCTCTGCTTATCCCTCACCGCTGCATGGCAGTCCTCGAGGAATTTTGCTCGAAGCTCCTGCTCCGTCTCCACCTTCCTCTTCAAGTCCTTACATTCCTTGGTCAACCCGTCCTTTGCTGCAACCACCTTGCTCTTTTCCTCCTCCCCTGTAGCGAGTTGAGCTTTCAAAATGCTCCTTTCCTCCTCCTAAGATTTCCTCTCCTCCTTCTTCTCCTCCTTTAAGGAAGAGAATTGAGCCCGGAAGACGTCTCTCTTCCTTGTCCCCGAAAAGCTCGGCCCTCAGAGTATTCACTTGCTCAAGAAGATCGTGGACTTTCCGGTCCAACGTTCGGGTAGTCTTGTCGAGTTGTTCGACACGTCGGTGCATCGCAGAAGCGAACGCTAGATCCCTCGCACAACTACGGACGAGACGGGCCGCTAGCTCCTGATTATCCAATGAGTCAATAAGCTTCTCGTCTGTAGGGGAATGACCCTCTGAGCAATGTGAAGAGCAACATCAAAGTCCCCAAGCGACGCAGCCTTATCTAGACTGATTGCTGGCTCCCACTTCTCGACGCTTGCCGCTCGCCTTTTCCCCTTGCCCTTATCCGACCGGGCAACACGCTCTTCCCCCTTTTCTTTCTTCCTGCCTTATTTCGATGGGCAGGGCGGTTGATCGATAACCCGAACGGTCTTTTTCCTCTTAAGAGGTGGCTCAACCTCTTCCTCCTCTTCTTCTATGACCACAAGGCCTTCGCCAGCCAACCGGGTCATCACTGGTGGCTGTTCGGGTGCAGCCGCCAGAGCGAGCACTATAGACGACTTGGGAACAGTAGGCCGAGTGACGTTCTGTTCGGAAACAATAGGCTGAGCGACATCTTTCATTCCCATTAATGCAATAAACCAAATACGATTATTGGTATTAATACATAAACCCAAGTTAGAAACCAAACATCATTTTTTTATTTTTTCATACCCATTCCCATTCCCTTCTACTATTATACCCATACCCATACCCAACCTCGTGCTCAAATCAAACGCCCCCTTAAAATGGAATCTTTAAGCGTGTCTCTAATAGTCAGAATTGTTGGCAACTCACAAGTGTGATCATTAACTTCTGCCTCCTTAACCATCAAAATCTATCTTAGTGTAGTTCTATGGGGATGTATAGCTTAAGTTACCATTTGTACTTTTCTAACAACCTCTTTACTCAATCCTTTTTTTTAGGTACACATACTTCTTATTTCAATCACAACATATCATTCTTCCGATTAAAACTTAAAATTCCATATTCATTTTCAATTTCCTTGATAAGATTTATAGATTCCGAGTCCTTAATTTGGATTCTTCTGAACTTTCCATGTAAAACTGCTCTTTACATTCAATGACTAGATGTACTAAATTTTTTCTCAAATCCTATGCTCTTTATTATACTAGATTTGGTAACCTTAATATCTGAATTTGTACTATTCCATTATAAAATTCTCTATTCAATGTATCAGATTACACTCTACCTTCACCAACATAACACTCATTTGTACATTCCTTTCAAACTAAATAACTTCCTCAAACTTACAAAATCTATACATTCTTGAAATGACTCTGCATATCTAATGTCTCCAAGACTTCAAAGCAATTACCATTATAACACTTCTAAACCATGTATCAAAATCGATTCATAATACTTTAATTGTCTCATGCATACCAAAAACCACTTTATACTGTTACAACATATTGTATCTTAATCTCTGATGTGAAACTTCATTATATATTGCATAATCTCCAAATCCAAATGGCATAATTAACATTGAGGTTATAGTTCCTCAAAATTCTTCTTACATTCATCATTCATACAGTTTACACATTTTCCTTAAATATTTCAAAGTATTTTTCTTAGCTGTTCGACTACATTCAAGATCTCATCCACAATCATCATCACTACTTGATTTGATTTTATTTGGATCACTAAAATTTTCAACTTCATGATACCGTTGGGGCATTGATATCTCTAACAGAAATAACCCAAATTTGCTTATACCCAAAATTAATTCTTACAATTCCTTAAGTAACTAATTCCTCAATGAAGGTAATATTGTCTCATGTCATTTTCAGTTTTCCACTTGACTTCTTGTCTCTAATGATTTTCTCTTTTTATTCGATTTCCTTTAATTCACATTGGCATATTCGAATTCCTAATCAATCGTACTAACTCCTCCATACATTTCAATTTGTTTGAATACTTCACTTTGCGTGTTGGTATCACTTCCTTAGATTCAATTTGTATTTCCTGAACATATTTACATCGAATATAATGGGGACCTATATTCTCCTCACATTTGCAATAGTGTCATCTCGAATTTAAAATCCACTCATGTAGTTGGATACTTTACATCAAACAACTGCATATACTCTCAGTATCATATTCCACTTCTTATGCCTAAATCTCCGCTTGGGATATAACTCCATTATTCACTTTTGATTTATTACATAATCATTTCCGATTTGTTTCTTCAATAACCACTCTTAACCTAAATCGTCTGATCGACTTAACCCAATTTAGGGACATTCTTCTGTGAAATAAGATTTCTTGCTACAATCATCGATATTGTTCATGGAATCCTTATAAATCAACTATTTTCCATAATTACTTATCAGTCATTCTTAGTACCTCAAAAAGATCAATTTCAACTATACATAATATCTCAATAGGATCAATTTATGCCATAGCTTACATGATCAAAAAATCCCTTGTAATGAAGCATGGTAAGGCATTAAACAATTTCATTTACTCTAATTCCTTGGCATATATCACCAAATCCATTACATCTTATCTAGAGACGCATTTATATCGATTTATCAATTAGTAGCTTATACTAGAGATACTTTAATCCCATTCAATTTTAGATAACTCTTCTCCGTTTGTGCCAGTCCTCGATCGTAGGGATTATGCTATAATCATGTTCTTCTTCTTTTTCCTCAAATTCATCACATATGATAACATCATTAACAATCTCAATTCTTTCCCAATCGATCACTACAAGTACTCTTACACTAACTCATCTTGAACTTTGAACTATAGGAGCTATGATTAGCACTTATTCAATAAGTCACCGATTGCTTCCTACTTCATTTCCATACATTTTATTCATATAAGCTTAATAGTTTCACTTGTCATGGTGATCCCACTATTAGATGTGCACTCACAATTAAACTCAACATATTTTTCATATATCGCTATCATGATCTCATCCTCCCATTGTCATTTATTTCATCTCACACATAAATATATTCAATCAATTTACACTTGTAGGGGCATAACCCATATGAAGCTTAAATCTCCACTCCACAGGTGTATTCTCATACTGAATCATAAACTCTTATATAGATAATCACACAACCATTCTAAGTCCAAGTTCAACCTTTCAAGGTTATATCAACTTGGCTTATACACTTTAATCTCATCATTTCTACTTATATCCTTACTTTTCCTTAAACAACCCATGATAGTGTATTCACATTTATATCACCTTCGAGGACATATCACCAGGACGCAATAAAATAATACATTCATCGATACAAGTACACTAAATCTTTATATATTATATCCATCCCTATACTATTTCTTTTCCCATATATATATATATATATATATATCCTCAAACAATCCAAAGTTTCCGATGCATAATCATTATGAATTTTCGGTCTCAATTTTCCCCTAATATCGCTTTATACTGAATTACAAACTCTTATCACAATACTCACATAACTATTTTGGTTCCAAATTTGTCCTTTTATGATCATAGCAATTTTAAGTTTTCATTTCATTATGTCTATACACTTTAGTCTCCCCCTTTTGCTCATTTTGCTCATTTTCTTCAATCAATCCACAACACCTATATAACCTTCAAGGGTATATACCCCTTTGGGGTGAACTTTTATCTATCATACAAAACCAGATGCTATTTCTCATTTCCAAAATGTTCGTAAATCTTTATTTTCTCACATTCTGTCAGATCATCAATTTTCTCAATGCTTCTAACCACACAGACTCTTAAGGAAATGCGTATGCGTGTGACTCATACTGGGGATCAGTTGCCACTATCTGCTATGACATGACTAATATATATGTAACTTGACACATACTTTAAAATGCCCATGTAAGATAGTACTTCTGGGCTCTGATACCACATAAATGTAGCACCCCACTCACGTAATGATCCGAACCTGACATCGCTGGTGATATCCGAGTTCGTGCCTAGCGAGGGTGGCGTGCTAAACAATCAATCATTTAGAAATCGATATACTTACATTTTTTTGAAATCACAACACAATATGTGGAAATCGATACTCGAATTGGGCCTACATTCATTCATAAACATTTTCAATTAACACAAATTTCAATAGCCATTCGGGCCCTTTCACAAATACAAAACACTCGAGTCATGTAGAAATAAAAATTTATACAATATAATACAAAGTAGAGAAATGCAATGCAGATGCGAACTGATCCCGACCTCTATCCTTCACTTGAAAGCTGTAGGTATACTCCCGTTAGCCTAACGGTGTATTCTTTTGAATATTGAAAAATATTTGCAAATTTTGGGTAAGTTTTGCGAACTCAATGATTAACCATCATCGATGGCTCACCTAGTCACATAACACATATTTCGCATTCACAACATTTCACATTCCACATTCAATTTCACACTTCACATTCAATACTCTTAATCAATCATACTATGCATATGCAATGCGCATGAGACTCACTTTCCATTTGTTATTTTGTTATGACTGAGTGCCTAAACTGTCCTGGATCCATTAGATATCGGGCTCATTGCTAACTGTCCCATATAGTGCTCATTAATTGTTGAGCCTGAGGCTCTGAATCACGTTTGAGCTCAAGACTCATTTTCACTTGTTGAGCTTTAAGCAATAATCGGTGGCTACTTTGGTTATAACCTCGTTATGTTTCATGCATTCATGACATGAAATGCATCAGCCACATTTGCATGATCCACATTCACTCACATTCACATATTATCGGACCATAGTTCGGCATTCAACATGAGAGTTGAGTATCACTTTTCATTTACATGCAAATGCATATTCAAAACACAATTGTCATTAGACCGAGGTCCAGCATTTAACAATCATATTATGCACACTTATTTCATCTCATTCATATACAAGTAGCACTTCAATATTTCATTAATACTTCACATTTATTGGACCTTCTGTCTGAAAACCATCACAATCAATCACATTCACATAATGATTCAGTTGTCAATTTACACAAAATTCAAATAACAAATAATAAAATGAGACCATCTTAGTCTACACACAGTACGCTCCAAAATAGCAGTTGCTTCCAAATTTTGGATACGCTTGTCTCTAGTTTACCACAAATAAAAAACCATCTCATTTGGAGCTCTATGGATCCCAAAATCATCAAAATACTGAAGTATGTTCAGTAGAACAACACTAGTTCACATTATTTAGGAGTACACACACTATATCCGTCCCACCTTTTTCACTCAATATTTCTTAATTCATTTCATATGGCTATAATTTTTTGTAGAGATGTAGAGCAATGTTTACAAGTTCAATGGTTCAAGCATCAAGTCATTTGGGAGTCTAGAGAAGAAATTATGGCCAAAAGAATCAAACATGTTTTTGTCCTCAATCAAACTGAATCTATTTTGGCATGATTTCCATAACTTTCATAAACAATGTTGGATTTATCACGTTTTTAGACTATTGGAAAGAGGACTTCCAGATCTACAACTTTTATGAAGATCTCAAAGACAAATTCTATCTCTTGGAGGATCAAAAATGGAATAGAATATAGAAGATGAATAGTAATTTCGTCTTAGATGAACAGTAACTAAGACGAAGTGGATGAACAGTAACTTCATCTTAGATGAACAGTAACTAAGATGATAGTATGAACAGTAACTTCATCTTAGATGAACAGTAACTAAGACGATAGGATGAACAGTAACTTCTTCTTAGATGAACAGTAACTAAGATGATAGGATGAACAGTAACTTTGTCTTAGATGAACAGTAACTAAGACGAAGTAGATGAACAGTAACTTCATCTTAGATGAATAGTAACTAAGACGAAGTGGATGAACAGTAACTTCATCTTAGATAAATAGTAACTAAGGCGAAGTTTTCTTCCTTCTTTCATTTGCATCGTTTTACTTCTGCTTTGTCTCACTTTGCTTCGTCTCACTTTTGCATCGTCTTACTTTGCTTCGCTTACTTTTGCTTTCAAAGCATCTCCACTTATAAAGATCATAACTTTTGACTGAGATGTACAAAATTTTCATACTATATACCTTGGAAAGATAACATAAAGATCTACAACTCTCAAGAAGGTAACTTTGTCAAAATATGTTTAGATTAATTCAGATTTTCTCTCGAAGTCAGAACACGAATTTTACACTCAGCTCCCAATGTACTGCACCCAGTTCTCAAATTCATGAAAATTTTGAGACTCTTAGAGACAGAATTGAAATTCAATATCTTCATAGGAAATGTAGTCATACGTTTCTAATTTAATCCAAACAAAGAATCGTCTTATTTGGATAACTAGAGAAAATGTTATGGCTAACAGATTGCAACACAATCGGTGAACATTTTCCAAATCAACCACCACTTTTGTTTCCAAATCTTTCCTTATCACAAACTCATACCAAGATCACTCTTTCAACCCTCTCTACTTCTCATATTCAAAAAAATCACATTTAACATCAATTATACTTGGAAGTTGTCAATGAATGCATGTACTACTTTTTATGCATAAACATTCAATATTTATGTGCATATATGCTAACATTATGCATGAGCAAGAAAATGCATTTCCTTAACTCTCTTTGAGCTCCCATGTACTGAACTTTCAGGTTCTCACCCTTAATATGGAGACGGAATGTTACAATTTGATTGCCAGAAAATGGGCTGACTTCGTCAACCGATCAACAATAACCCATATAGCATCATGCTTCTTACTGGTCTTGGTCAAACCCATCATAAAATCCATGGTCACCTGTTATCACTTCCACTTAGAAGTGGACAATAGCCTTAACTTGCCTGAAAGTGCTTGGTGCTCAGCCTTGACTTGCTGACACACTAGACATTTTCTCACATATTCAACTACGTCCTTCTTTATGCCTTTCCACTAGAAATGTTCTTTCAGATCTCTGTATATCCTGGTGCTACCCGGATGCATGGAATAAGGCGCATTGTGTACCTCATCCAGTATTTCATCCTTTACTTCTTTGAAATTCGAAATACAAAGTTTGTTTCTGACAACCATAAGTCCATCATCCCTCACTACCACTTCAGATTTCTTACCATTTTGAATTTCTTCTCGAAGCTTTCTCAATTCTGCATCCTATGCTTGTATCTCCTTAACTTTCTCCCTGAGCGTCGGTCTCACTTTGATAGTAGCAACAACACAATCGGGTTCCTCCTGTTTCAAAATTATTCTAAGCTTCGCCATTTCTTCCAATAACGACAGATACCCTGTTTGAACATGAGCTATGGAGGATTTCCTACTCAAGGCATCTGCTATCACATTCGCCTTTCCTGGATGGTATTCAATTAACAGGTCATAATATTTAAACAACTCTAACCACCTTCTCTATCTTAAATTCAATTCCTTTTGGCTCAACAAATACTTGAGACTTTTATGATCTATAAAAATCTTCGTCTGTACCCCATACAAATAATGGCTCCAAATCTTCATAGCAAAAATTACTGCTGTCAATTTTAGATCATAGGTCAAGTAATTCAATTCATAAGGCTTTAGCTGTCACGAGGCATAAGCTATTACCTTGTCTCCTTGCATTAACACACAACCCAAACCCTTCCTTGAAGCATCACTATACACTGTATAACCTTCATCTCCAGTAGGCAAAATCAGAACTCGGGCACTTGTCAATCTATGCTTAAGCTCTTCAAAACTCTTCTGACATTCATCACTCCAGACAAACTTCTGATTTTTCCTCAATAGCTTGGTCATCAGAGCAACTATCATAAAAAATCCTTCCACAAACCTCCTAAAATACCCTACCAAACCCAGAAAACTTCTCACTTCTGCCACTGTCTTTGGTGCATGTCAATTCACCACTGCTTTAATTTTCTTTGGGTCCACATGCACCCCGTCTTTTGATATCACATGTCCAAGGAAAATCACTTCGTGGAGCCAAAATTCACATTTGCTGAATTTGGCATAAAGTTCCTTCTTTCTCAGTGTTTGCGATACTATTTTGAGATGTTCCTCATGTCCTTCTTCACTCTTGGAATAGACCAAAATGTCATCTATAAACACTATGACAAACTGATCCAAATATTCCTTAAAGACCCTGTTCATAAGATCCATGAATGCAGCCGGAGCATTGGTCAGTCCGAATGGCATGACGAGGAACTCATAATGCCTATGACGAGTCCTAAAGACTGTCTTGCTTACATCAAACTCCTTAATTCTGAGCCGATGATAACTTGACCTGAAATCAATTTTAGAAAAGACCCTTGCTCCCTGTAACTAGTCAAACAAATTATCAATCCGAGGTAGAGGGTACTTGTTCTTAACAGTCACTTTGTTGAGTTTCCGGTAATCAATGCACATGCGCCATGTCCCATCCTTCTTCTTAACAAACAGAACCGACGCTCCCCATGGTGACGAACTCAGTCATATATAGCCCTTCTCTAACAGTTCCTCCAACTATTCCTTGAGCTCCTTCATTTCAGCTGGAGCCATTCTATACAGTGCTATAGAAATGGGTGCGGTTCTGGGAATCAAGTCAATAGAAAACTCAATTTTCCTCACTGGCAGCAACCCAGGTAAGTCCTTTGGAAACACGTCTGGAAATTCCCTCACAATTGGAAAATCTTCTAACTTCCCTCATTTACATCCGTGTCCACGACGTGTGCCAAGAAGGCTTCACGCCCTTTTCTCATCATCCGTTCGGCGAGCAAAGCCGAAACAATTCTGAGTGATTGGGTTCTCCTATCTCCTCGGAAAGTCACCTTCTCACCATTTCCCAAATCAAATTCCATCACCTTGAGGCTACAATCCAACTTCGCATGATACTTGTCTATGACATCCATTCCAAGTATAACATCTAGACCTTTCAATTCTAAAGGCAACAAATCTACAACCAGTCTAGCACCTTCAATAACCAGTTTACAATCTCTATACACTTGAATTATTATCACCTTTCTCCCTAAATGAAACGGACTATCCAATGGCACCAATTTAACATCATGCAAAATCATGCTAGCAGAAACATATGAATGGGTGGAGCCATAATCAATCAAGACATATACTACATAATTGAATAAGTGAGTTATATCCGTGACCACTTCCGGTGCAGCTACAGCTTCCTCCCTTGTCATGGCAAATACCCTGGCTTGTACCTGACTCCTTGGCCTTCCAGGAGGGACAGGCTTCCTTACAGCTCCAGAATTGCCCACCTCAATGGCTGGCTTGGTCCCCACTGTCTTTACTCTCTTTGGGGCTTACGACTGCGACCCCTCTTGCCTTGTTGCCTGGGGACAGTCCCTGATCATATGTCCCTTCTACCTGCATCGGAAGCACGCTCCAAGTAACTTGAAGCACTCTCCTCTATGAAACTTCCCACAATGCTCACATTAGGGGTTCATGTTCTTGCTCTTTCCTATCCTTCCCGTGCCTCCCACACTTGAGGCTTGCCCTGAGACCGCCCTTCCCTGTTTGTCCTTGGTCGGGCCACTACTCCCCACTTCGCTCTGGGAGCGAAAGTTCCTCACACTCCTCTCTTGCATCGGAGCACTCATCCCTTTCCTAGCAGACTGTTCCCGGCTCTTCCTCTTCTTATTGACTTCATACTTGATATTCTCCAGTTTCTCCGCCTGGAGGGCTGCATCTAACAATAGCTGGTAGTCACAAACGTTATGAATTAGCACCTTCTCCTTGATTCCCAGATGAAGTCCCCCCTCAAACTTGCAGCACTTGTCCTCTTCATTTGCCACAATGTTGGCCGCATACCGGGAAAGCTAGGTGAACTTCAACTCGTACTCACTCACACTCATGTACCTCTGTGTGAGATTTAGGAACTTCCTAGCCTTTTCCTAGATATAGACCCTGGGGAGATACTTCTTCCTGAACACTTCAACAAAATCTCTTCATGTCAATACCAGAGGCATAACTTGACTATGGGGCACTAATTCCCACCAGTGGAGTGCATCCCCCTGTAACAAGTTGACTGCATAGTCCAGTTTCTCTTCATCATTGCACTTCATTTGGATTAGGACCCTTTCTGTCCTCTTCAACCATGCTTCAGCCTCTTCAGGATTGGTGGTTCCATTAAAATCCACCGCTCCTTACTTGCGAAGCTTATCATATTATCCACCCTTATCTACTAGAGTTGGCACCGGAACTTGTGACCCTCGGCCTATAGCATAAGTGAAAGTCTGGGCGAAGGCTTGAAAGAACTGTAGGTCTATAGGGTTTATTTGAGGCATAGGAGGAGGAGATGGCGGCACTTCGTCTTTGCACACTAGGTGCTTCAGAGTCAAGAGCAGAATTGTCCCCGCATCTTGTGGGACATAGGATTCATCCGAGCTCCTTTGGCAAGAGCCAGATCGAGTTAGAGATCCTCGAGTTCTCCTTCGAGGCGACATAATCACTCCTTCAATTTTTAAACATTTAAAAATATTTAGTTCATGCAAAACAACTCCAAATTGTGTAAAACAATTCAAAAGAATGCAAGTTGATCATTTACAAAAAATAATGCATGTGATCCATTTAAAACAATGCATGTGGTTCATGTAAAACAATACATATCTACTTCATACCTGAAAACTACCCACTTAGTTGCCTAGGATAACACTAACCTAGTCACTCTGATACCACAACTGTTGGGCCCCATTTTTGAAGCCCAATTATCTGAAATCGTAGAACGTGAGTGGGTTTCCTTGTAGGGTTATGCCAATATACCCTAACTAGCCTTCATCGGGTCCTCACCATTCTTATTACATCTCTAGTAACAAAAGTGAGCCCACACAATGGAATCATAAAAATCAAAATTGATTATTCAAACTTGTAGCTCTTAGTCTCTAGGTTATTTTGGAGTAAGAACCAACTAAATCGGAGTTTTATAGATGAAGATATGCTTCATAAACTAAAGTATAATCATGTCCCAATATGCTCTCCCAACCGACCCTTCATTTCCTTCCAATCAATATTTTCGAATTCAAAACCAATGGCTATCAAATTTTATGGTAAGGTTGAAAAATGTGTTGGAAATCTAACTCCTCAAGAATCACCTCAATCGGAGGTCAGACGAAGAAGTTATGGCCAAACAAATCCGACATGTTCATATCTTTACTCCTATTAAACATGCCTTAGCATAATCGCCATATCTCTCACCATAGGTGTCGGATTGACTTTGTCTTTAGAAGGTTTGAAAGAAGACATCTAGGGCTACAACGTTTGTGAAGATACAAAATTGAAATTCTGTGGTTTAGAGGATCAAAATACACAGACTGTGTGATCCAACACGGTCTACCTGTGTGATTTACGGGTGAAAATGGAGCTCCTGCACTGTAATCACACAGGCTGTGTGATTTTTACACGGTCCGTGTGATTTTTACACAGCCCGTGTGACTTCACATGGTTAGGCCGTGTAACCATCGGGTGAAAGTGGCGCTCCTGTGCTAGAAAAACATGGCCCATGTGATTTCACACGATCTGGCCGTTTAACCTTCGTATGGAATTTGCTAAGCGACATCACCTACTAAAACAGTCATATCTCTCAACTCTGACATCCAAAAATCGCAAACTTTATATCGTTGGAAAGATAAAAGGACAGGCTACAACTTCTATGAATACAACTTGGTCAAATTCACCCTAGATTAGTGCATTTTTTCCTCTCAAGGCCAGAACACAAGTTCTTACCCACATGAAAACTTAAGATTTGCCATGCAAAAACATGAAACGCCATAAGTTACCATAATGTATAAATGTCTCATTCATATCAAAAGAAGAGTTTTACAACGCTTTAGTGGGCATTTCGAGCTACTTTACAACATAATCCAAAATACAAAAGTGATAAGAATTACAATTTCTCAAAATGCGGCTAAAGCATTGTTTTACAAAATCTAGCTTCAAAAGAGCAAAACATGCAAATTGGAGTGATGCCTTTACAATTGACTCGATCACTCGAAATGTTACTCATCGCCTGCGGATGGGAAGGAATGGGGGGGGGGGTGAGCGTAATGCTCGTGGGTTACAATTTTATAACTAGTAACAAGCGAAAACCCTTGAATTATTCATTTCCATAATACAATTCACATTGAAAACCATGCAACATATATTTACCAACTTCACAACTTATCAAGCAACTCATAACATCAACATAATGAATTAATCAAATTTGTCACAATTACACATAAGCACATCGGAATGATTTGGATGGGTCCAAAAATAGAACGTACTACACATTTTCGCATAGCGGTCTTGTGTAGCCGTGAAATTAGAGGAGTCCTTGAAGAAGCTCCATGCCACTAGCAGGCAGGAGGAAGAAGTCTTTTGACAAGTGCACTTGACTTACTTAGGGGACCACCATAAACCCACATAACATGCAATTCATGGCTTGAAAACCAATTGCCCACATGGCACATTTCTAAAACTTGTTTGTTTTGCACGTGACATATTTTATATGCATTTCCATCAACAATTCACAATTCACCAACCACATTCCTATATCAAGCATAAACCATCAACATTTCACAATTCACCAACCACATTCATATACCAAGCACAAACCATTTCTCAACTCATTCAAAAGCCACAATTACAACAATCATGAAGCAATTAGAAGTTATTCTCACAATTCACTACCAACCACATATGAAACATTCTCAAGAATTTAAAAAACAATAAATACACGTTTATAGGATAGTTGGAAAATCATTAAATTCCATTTTTTTAAAAAACATTTATGGCTCATTAACTCAATTATAAAAATGACACCCACCTCAGTTCCTTTGCTTGAAAAGTTGCTCAAATGTGCCTCTCCTATTGCTCTTCTTGGCTCTCTTGATTTTCTTCAACATTTATAAAATTCTCAAATCAATAGACATTCCAATTGACAAATCCAAAGAACCAAATGCATAAAATTGATCCTAGAAAACTCATACCCATGCATTTCCTAAGATTTTTGAACCAAAACCCCTTCTAAAATCCAAAAGATTAAATGTACACTTACCTTAAATCTTCACAAATCAATTTGTTTCTTGGCTCTATTGGAAGCTCTAAACCTCCTCTTCCTCTTTCCTTCTTGGACAAACTTCAAAATCAC
>JAOTAZ010092086.1:0-11429 GCA_025629785.1 Erythroxylum oxycarpum | reverse complement strand
TTGCTATTTTTAGACGAATTTGAATTTGTCGAAAATGTGCCTACAAGTTTGTTTGAATCATTTGTTCTTTTTGCATCTGCTTCGAATGAATTCAGTTTATTTCCGCTTTTTGTTCAAATTGCTTTACTTCCGCTATTTGATTCCGCTATTTGATTCTGATTCAATTCGCATCGGTCTGTTCATTTGGTTTTCATGCTTTATTATCTGATTTCATTTGTTTCGCTTTCGCTTCCGAACCTTTGCTTTGCTTGTGTTTATGTTCCTTCAGTTTGTTTTCCGGTTAAGACCTGAATCATGTATTCGTATGAAAATAGATTTTAAGATGAATTAGATGAAAAAAAATATATCGGGATTTTCGAAGTAGTCTAAGATTTCCAACTCGGATTTTCAGTTCCAGTTTGGAGTCTGTATAAGTAGTTGGGTCTCGGAAACGGGATCCAACAACATGTCTTGGTGCGATTGCCATAACTTTTGCTACAAATGTCAGATTTATTTTGTTTTGGAACAATTGGAAAGAAGACTCTACAACTTTTATGAGACCTCACAGTGAGATTTGGCCCCTAAATTGGTCAAAATTGTGATTTACTGTAGCTATCCTGTGAATGTCTGTTTAATGGACATGTATGTCCGTTAAACGGACATAGACTGACTTAAAAGTCATTTTCACCCGAGAAGGTCCGTTAAACATACATTGACGAGGCAGGGGGTCCTTTTTCACCCGTGAAGGTCCGTTAAACAGACATTGATGACCCAAAACTCCTTTTAAAGCCTCTCCAATGCTTCCAACATCCATTCTAACACTATAACCACTCATAATCTTTCCAAATTCAACCCTTCTAATGCAATAACACTCCGCAAACATCCAATTACCAATTTGAATGCATTAAACTCCTAATTCTCAATTCAAATAACTCATAGAATACACAAACTCTCATCATTTACCATAGTTGTCATGTTCATACCTCCCATACAGTATTATCACTTATAATGGCCATATCTCTCAACTCCAATATCCAAATTTTACAAACTTTATACTATTGGAAAGTTAAGAGGATTAACTACAACTTTCAAGAAGACCACTTGGTCTAATATACCCTAAATTAACCTAGTTTTTTCCCTGAAGTCAGTACACAATTTTCACCCCTATGAAAACTTGAAATATGAATTGTACACTACAAGATAAAATAAGCACATACACAAGGGAACTTCTTCAATCATTAATTCATTTCTATATCAAAATGAAGTTCATACATAGCTTTAATTACATATTGACATTTCATCAAAGCCTTAACACAAGTTACAAAATGCATTTGATGCTCAATGTTCAATATCCTTATAAAGCTATCCAAAAGTTTAGCTACTAACTTAGTACAAAAGCTAACTCTCTCGGAATTGTCCAAATACCTTGCAAGGATTCACCAATCTTCTCGATCTGTACCTGAGGAGTGGGAAAAATATTGGGTTGAGCTACACGGCTCAGTGGCTAAGATATTTATAGCCATTGGCGATGAGCCACACAATCAATCATATATATATATATATATATATACATTCATATAGGCATATATATCGCAATGAAAGTTCAGCATTTACAATTTCAATTCACATTTCATAATTCAAAACATCATCACATGCGACATATTGGATGTAATTCACTTCAAAGCATAACACTCAAAATGTTATCATAACTGGGCACATTAAAATGCAAATGCACACACAATTGGTTTGAGGGTTTCGTGGAACAAAACGGAGAAACTGAAGTTTACACCGTGAACAAAACGAGTTCAATTTTTAGATCTCATGGGCCCCAAGCGGGCAGCCGAGAGAAGGCTTTACGTCGACATGCACGTGACTACGAAACGGTTGCTCTCTTGCCCAAACACAATCAATTTTCATGCTCAAATCAATCATTCACAATTTCATGTTCTCATACTTTTCTTCTTTCCATTTAATCAAAATACCATAATACAAGGCATAGCAACTCACAATTCAATTCTTATCAAATGTCATATATCATGAAGCAATTGCCACAACACAACATTTCAAAGCAAGTTATTTAGTACACAATACAGAAACAATGCAATTTGCTTATTACACAATAACTATAAATAAATTACCCACCTTATAACTCTTGAAATCCAAATTCAATTGTGTCCTTCCTCTTGCTCTTGAATAGGTTGTCCTTGATTTTTCTAGAAAAACCAATTTCCCCTTTTCAATTCCAATTCACTAAAATCATAAAACTTCAAAATCATAACAAATGAAATCAACACAAATCAAGCTCACTCTTAACCTACCCATAGTCCATCTAGGTTAGAAAACCCAAAACTTAGCTTAGAAACCTAAAAATTAAATGGGTTCTCTCAAATCTTCTTCTTCCAATCCAACATCTATTCTCTACACAAAAAACTTTCTCTAACAAAGCAAGAAGAAGAAGATAAATTTACCTTGTCAAGCTTGATTTTTCCTTCTTTCTTCTTCCTTCTTGCATACTCTCACAAACTCTCTCTCTTCTCCTATTCTATTTCACGATTTTTCTTCTCTCCTTTATCCTCTCACGAAACTTCTCTCTTCTTCTTCTTATTTCAAACCATTTATTTAGTCTTTCTTCCAAGTTTTCCCCTCATTAAGCTTGTCCTTCCCAATTTGCCCTCCTTTGGTCTTTAAAACTAACATCTTATACTTCTAAGTTCTTAACTAATGATCATGGAATAATTGAAGGAATTTGATAATATTTGCTTCTAGGAAAATGCTCCTCATTGTCTTAATTTTCTAATGATACCAAAAGCATTCAATTTGGTTTGGTAATCTGAAAATTATATGCCAAACTTTTCTGAGCTATTTTTATATTGTAACAATATTCTGGGCTCAACTTCCATCCAAAAATTGAACTTCTTAGAGACTAACTTGGAACTCAATTTCTTCAAACAACTTGTAGCCCTATTTTTCTAGTTTAATCCAAATCAGAAATCATCCCATTTTGATAACTAGAGAAAAAGTTATGGCCAAAACATCAAAGCATACTTAATGAACATGTTTCAACTAAATTTTCCAGCTTTTAATTTCCAACATTTCACATATAATAGTTCTAACTTTGATAGGATTGAATTATATTATATATTTCTATGTGATTTCAATACTATTTTAAAGATAAAATCCTTAACTAATGTTCAATTTGTGTTTATTGCCAAGTTGGATATGCTGGTTTTTATTTGAAAAAAATAGACAAGATTCTAAAGCAGTTTAGATCTCAAATGTTTAACAAGAAAAAGGACACTTTCTTGGTACAATTTGGAAGTAAATAAATTAAAAAGAAGAAGGTCTATGATTTTTGCATGTAACATTGGACTTAAATAGTTGAAGTAAACGACACTGCTACATGTTCAAAACGCAGAGCAAGACGGTAGCGTTGGAGACACGCAGCAACATATATAACGATGGGGCAAATTAAATCAAAGCTGAAGGAAATCACGTAAGTCACGCAAAAATCAGAAACAAGAGAGAGCAACAAACAGACGTCCCACAGGAAGACACGGCGGTAGGGATTTTAGGAGAACGACGCAGCACGGAGTAAAAAAATTAAATGAGGAGCTGTGAAGGCAACACGTGGGACGACGCTACAGGCAGAAATTCACGCAATACAGAGACACTACAGGGGAGAATAAAATCAAGAAACAGCAACGCACAAGGGGCTCGGCAGAAGACACGTAAGCAAGGTTTTAAAATGAGGGGGACTTTTATTTGTCCCATCAGATAACAGTAGGCACAAAAGGCAATAGGAATAAAACATAGAGGATGAGTGCGGCACAGAAGAGAACCACAAGGATGTGCATATCATGCCACAAGGCAATACGTAACTGACGCAGCTGAGGGCCACAATAGCGCTAGTGTGCGAAAAACTAAAAAGAACAGTGGATGGCACAACATGAAGGCAACAAGGCAGCTGGCGCAATGTGTTGAAGAGTTGGGTGCGTGAGAGGCACTAATTCAGCAATTCGATGTACAGTGAACAACAATAAATAAGATTGAAATAGTGTATAGTGAGAGGGCTGCATAAAGAAGCACCGAAGGGTATTGAAGTAAGGACATTGAATGAGGGTTAAAGCTATTTGTCAAAAAATACCTATGAAAAGCTAAACATCCCGACGCTGGTTCTGAGGTAAAATCGATGCCGACAATTCGGTTTAAGTATTTTTTTATTATTTTGTTGTTTCTTTGTTTTAATAGAAATTGATTGTGTTATCTGATTTTAACTGATTTGGGTTTTGTATATGGATAATCGGATTTTTGTAATTGTTTGGTTATTTGTGTATGAACCCATTGGGTATTGTGATTTGGTGATTTTAATGCATTCATTGAATTACTAATTGCGTACCCATTGCTAAAATTTCCATATAATCTGTAATTGTTATGTTGAAATTCACATGTAGCGACTAACGATTCGTAATCATTAAGGATAACATAACCTAGGTTAAATGACGCATCGTATGTAGTTGTTGCCTTGATTAATCGATTTTCCTAACTCGTAATGCTTCCACCTAATTAAATCTAGAGATCGTATCCTAGGTTGTTAGGTGGTTAGGTTTAATTAACGATCGTATCTTGATTTAACATAACCTAAGGGAAAACTCGGGTTAATTTGTAATAGTTTCTAGGAGAGGTTAAAGAATAACAAATTAATAAAATTTGCTTGCTTAGGGTTTAGGCCGAGATTGAACCGAAGAACTGGGTCCCTACCGAATTCCCCATTTTTATTATTTTTGCATGCTTTCTTTAATTAGTTTTTATTAGTTAGTTTTATTTTATTTTCTTCTTTAAAAATCCAAAACTCCCTTTTTCGTAAACACCGATTAATTTCATTTCCTAGACTTTACACGCACTCTCTGTGGGATCGACCTAGACTCATTACTGCTACAGTAGTAGTTTAGTAATTTTAATTTTGATTAGCGTTACGACAAGCGGTCATAAGTCCTTCATAAGAATTGTAGAATATTTTCTGACCTTTTCATTGATACGATCGTTATGAAATTTTTGGACAATGGGATAGGAAGTTATGAATTATAGAAGTTATGTTACTGTTCAGGGTGAACAGTAACATAATCAGGGCACTATTCACCTTACACATTTTGCCTACTTTCAAAGCAAAATTCAGAACCCTTCAAATTACAATTTGACAGAACTTCCTTCATAAGAATTCTAGCCAAACTTCTTAAATTTAATTTAAGCCAAACCTCATCTCAATAGCATAACCATATAAAAAGTTATGATCAAAACATTGAAACATAAATACATTCAATTTTTCAGCTTTTACACCTAATTCTACTCCTATCATTCCAATACCATTTCTACACCAATAAGCATCCCAATTAGTCAAGAACTCAACCAAAATTTCATCAAGACCTTCACTTGAACAAGTAGCCACAAAATGGCAGCACACACACACAACTTTCTTTCTTTAATAAACACTCATCTAACATCATCAAATTTAATCCAAAACACTTAATTCACCTACTACACATGCTATATCATTCATCTTCAATCATTCTTAAATCAACCAAGAAAATAACCTACCCATTTCAACCAAACACAAGTCCATACAATTAATGCACAAGACATCACAATAAATGCATCTAACTACCAATTTAAGAACATAAACCATAGGCCTTACCTATTTAGCTTTCACTCCTTCAATTCTCCAAACTTTTCACCAATTCTCTACCTTCCTCCAAACACCATACGATCATCACTATCACAAGGCTTAGGTTTGGATTTATGTGTGAACAAAGGAAGAAAAAGCAAGCAACAAAGGAGGGTTCTTGGAGAACCAACGAAAACAAGCAAGAAAGGAGGAGTTACGGATGAGAAGAGAAGGAAACTTTCAATTTTCAAGTGATTTTAACTCTTCCTAATGAAAGCATCGAGAATGGTTTACATAGGTTAGGTTAAATATAAAACCATTAAGTTTAAGACATAGTTAGGCAAGTGACAAGTGTCACTTGCCACATGTCTTGTTTTTAGACAGTCTAAGGTCTCTTTCCAAATACAATTTAATTTCTACTCCAAATTTGTCCCAAAAATTCCAATGGTTCAAAGTAATAAATCCTAAAATCATGTATCAAATTTATCAGTGCCATTGGACAGTCATTTCCAGTACCGAAAACCAATCAGTCCGCCACTTGGCAATTTTTTCGGTCTAGAAAATTTTCCCGAAATTTTCTAGAAAAATTCCTAAAAGTCCCAAAAAATGCAAAACTCACAAAAACCCACACCAATTAAATTTGCAAGCACAAAAATCACATTTAGACACATATTCCGGAAAATGTCATGAATACATGTACAGTCATGTGCATGTGCAAAAATTTCTATTCATGTATATATGGAGGCCATAATATGCCTGAATATAGCAAAACAATTTTAAACACTCCTAACCCGTTCCAAATTGCTGGTTTACCCTTCCCATCGGTGATGGGATGTTACAGTCATACTATTGGGTGTGAAATTCTTTCACCAGTAGTGAGGATGAGGGATAGTATCAAGGGTTGAGTAGTGTTGGCTCAGTAAAGTCTTGTATAAAATTATTGTCATTATTGAAAGAATTAAGTTGGGAGAGGGCTCCGTAAACGTAGGCAAAATTTACCGAACTGCGTTAACAAATATTGGTATTGATTTATTTTGTTGCCTTTAATTTTTCTAGTTTTTTATTATGCTAGAAATGACTGTTGTAAATCGAAGTGTTTGCGAAACTATTACTATAACGCCCCCTTACTTTAAGGTACACCCCGGAACGCCCGGATGTTGTTCTGGTACATGTCTTACGATAATAGTGTGCTATGTTCAATCACTACATTCACTTCACGTGGTATCATATCATTATTCACTTATAAGGTATCAATAGAAAATCACAATATTTTAAAAACCAACTTTTTCCTCATTTCATTGCATAAAACTTAGTAAAAAAGTACTACATGAAAGAGGAAAATATATAAAATCTATCTAAGCCATCCAAAAATCTTAGTTGATCGACCTTTGAGCCATGACTTCTCTTGCCAAATCACAGTATACACGGCTGGTAGAGCCTCTCAGTAGCTAGAGTCGTCTCTTGGTCCTGAAAAGACAACGTTGTAATTTTGGTGAGTTTTACGAACTCAATGAGGTAGCCATCATCAATGGTTCACTCAATTCATGCAACACATTATTTCACATACAAATATTTCACGAAATTGCATTTTACATCAGTATCACATTTTCACTTAAACATAGACAAATTTGGCATTTCAATCTAGCAAACGTGCTTAACAAAATGCACATGAAATGCTCATAAGATACTTTTCCAATTATTACGTTATTGTGACCAACTGCCTGAACTATCCCGTATCTTGGATACCGGGCTCATTAATAACTGCCCCTTATCTTATGAGGATACAGGGCTCATTTTACATAGTGAGCCTTAGGCTCTTAATCACTGTCTGAGCTTGAGACTCTTTTCATACGTTGAGCTTTAAGCTTTGATCGGTGGCTACTTTAGTTACAACTCCTATTATCTAATTGTGCATTTATGTATGGAATGCATCTATCATAATTAATCATATTATGAAACATATAGTTCTTCACATTCACATTCAAGCAACACTTCAATATACATTCCACATTTCACAATCATCTGACCTTTTGTCTGGAAATCAACTCAACTAAATCACATTCATTCATCATTCAAAATATATTTTAAGCAAACAATAATTGAGAGAAGCCGTCTAGGTTACTCACTAGTTGCTCTCGAAGCTAATGCCTGGAAGTTTCGGCAATGTCTAAAGGTTAACGTTCCAGTTGCTCCTCTATATCAAACAACATGCACATATATCACAATTTTCACAATCATAAGTGTTTAATAATGCACATGTGTGAAATGAAATATGCACAATGCATGTTCATGACAATCCCGGGTATCTTACCATTAATTTCATCACCAATTTAATCTCATATCAAAACTCATCTAAATATAATTTATACTTAGGTTTATGCCTCACTAAAACCATTAAATTCACAATTTATTTATCATTGACTCACTTCAGATTTTTCCCAAGTCACACTTTCAGGTCTATTGTTCACATTTAATTAGAAAGTGTAGATGAAGTAATTTGGTCATACTCTCTTCTAGAAAAGTGTTCCTCTATGTCTTATGCTTCTATTGAAACCAAAATCACTCAATTTTATTCAATAATTTGGAAGATATATATCAAACATTTTTGGACTATTCTTATTCAAAGATAGTTTACTATGTACAATTTCCATCCAAAAATTGAACATCTTAGAGACTGAATCATAATTCAACTTTTTCATATGATTTGTAGCCCTATTTCTCTAGGTTACTCAAAATAAAAAATCACCTCATTTGGAATCCTATAGATCCAGATATAATCAAAACACTAAAGTATGTTCAGTAAATTAATCCTATCAATTATCATACTTCAGCACAGTCACATTTCCATCTTAAATTCACCAACCAAATCAATTCAGAAGGCTATAATTTATTTAGAGATGTAATTCAATGTCTTATGAATCTATTGGTCCAAAAATTAAGTCATTTGGACATCAAGTGAAGAAGTTATAACAAAAAGGTTGAAGGATGTTCAACAAAAATCCTTTTAGAATAGTTAGATGAAAGTCGCAATCGTGCATGTACATGATCGCGAGTTTCACCTAAACTTGCGAAAGTCATGGTCGTGCAAAAGCACAATCGTGACTTTGCCAAAACCCCAAAGTCGTTATCATGCTTTTGCATGATCACGACTTTTCGGTTTTATATTTTCACGACGGTGCTTTTCTACCATCTTCTTCATCGATCCTTTTTCAGCTCCTCTATAATTTTTTTTTCCTTTATAGCCTTTCCAATTCTTTCCAACTTATCTATTCAGTATTTCTAATTCCAAATATAATCTCTACACATCCAGATTCAAATTTATCAATCTAACACTATAAATTCGAAACTCCATATTGTCTCTCTCTCTCTATTGTAAATTTCTTTTTTTATAGATTTTCATCCAAACGAACTCCAATCCAGATCAGAACATATATATAGATATATACATTCCATCCATAAGTAGTTTACAACTACTCTTGGTATAAAAACAACCAAAATCAAATCCAGAAACTTTTCAGATATTCATCAATTATCAACTCTCAAAATCGAACTATAAGCACAATGATGCAAACATTATCCTTAAAATAATGTGTTTTTGCTATTCCTTGGTGTCACGACGGTGCAAATTGCCTAAAACCCAATAAGCGCAATGGTGCAATCCCACTTCTTCTTCTCCACTGAAGAACAACTTCTAAAATCCATAATTTTTGATCCAGAACTCCAAAATTTGCAAACTTTATATCAATGGAAAGCTTAAATAAAGATCTACAACTTCCATTGACACCATTTTGCCAAAATCTATCTAGATCAGTACAGAAAATTCACAGAAGTTTAAATCAAAAATTCAACTTTCTTATTATTCATTCCCAAAAATTTCCAGACTTCCATTTTTTTTTCAAAATCCAACATTTCAATTTTTTGTATTACCAATATTTTTGCTCCATTTCAATCAACTCATTCATCACAATTCATACTACTCCTAAAAATGCAATTTTAACCAAGTTCCATCGAAATCTAAACAAATCAATGTTTCATCCTATACACGTTCTGCCACTATTTTTAAAACTTTGTATTTTCTACTTTGATTCATATTCTCTATTTTCTTGTCAACTTTCATTCATACACTCATTCCCATCTCAGATCATCATTTTACAACTACTTTTTAACTAAAAAAATCATTTTTTTCATCACCTGATCACTAAAATCCATCAAAACTAAATAACATTATATCCATATTTTCATACCATTAACATAATGTTCACGAATATATATACACGAAAATGCCATGATTATGCAACTGACAGTAATTCATCAAATTTATTTCATAAATCCCCAATTTTAAAGAATTTATTCACTACTTGTTGAAAACTCCAAAATCTTCAATTATCTTCAAGTCCTAAATTCCATGCAAATCACGTATTCCACTGTATAACAATACCAACTTTTGGTTTTTCTTAGGGTAGAAGAAACAACTTACAAGGTGGGATTGGTATGGGAAAAGGAAAAGCAAAGAAATCTCTTAGAAGGAGTTTGATGGAAAACTTTGTGTATTGGGAGGAAATTCAAAGAAGGTGTTTATGAAGAAGGTAACTTAGACATATAACTTAGTTTTTTAACTCTCAAAGAACAGTAACTTACTTTTCTAATAAAAGTATAAAAAGCAACTTAACACTTTGCTAAGGTTTAAGCTCTAACCAAGTTTCTTTTGAACTAATCTCTTTAACTCCCATCTTTACAATCCAATCATCTCCAAATATCCCTTTTGATTCCTTGTTCCCTAATTGTTTCATAAAAATCCATAATTTTTGAAATTCACTCCTAATTTCACCAAAATTCACAAATACTACAATCACACTAACCAATAATATTTTCAATATAACAAATTCAAAATTCTCAAAAATAACACAACTCAATCCAATTATACCTGGAATTATTCATGAATGCATGTACAATTATTTTCATGTGCAGAAAAACTCACTATTCATGTGTATGTGTATGACATATTATGATGAGCATAAAAAATGCACTTCTTATCTCTCATTAATCACTCATATTACCATTCTAACCCCCCACAGGTAATGGGATGTTACAACTGTACCCCTACAGTGTTCTCAATTGGTATCAGAGTTGGCCACCTAATCAAAACTTGATACATCAAGTTAGTGTAGATCCTTGTTTTACAATTATGGCTATAAGAGAAGGGGCATTAACCATCAGGCCACCATTGGAAACATAGATGAAAGTGAAACTATTGGAGACTTTCATGAGAGACTGCGTGACATAGCAAATTAAGCACATCAACTCGAGAAGAAGTACTCTAAACAAACTGGTTAAGAAGACATTGAGATTGTTGCCTCCGAGGTTCATGAAAAAAATTGTGTCCATTAAAGAAGCCCATAATATCACTGAATTTTCTTTGAATAAGGTAACTGAGATTCTTACTAACTTTGAGATGAATTTGTTGAGGGACAATCAAAAGAAGAACAAAGGATTAGCATTGCAAGCCAAGATTGGTAAAATCGTGATTGACTTCGAAGATGAATACGATGAGAATGAAGATATGGAGTTATTGACAAGATATTTTAGTAAGTGGTTAAAGATGAAGCGAATCACACGTTAAAACAATACTTAATAATGATATACAGATGCACAAGAAGGGGGTTGAATTGTGTATCTTTTTCGTTAATCCCCTTTTTAAAAATCGTTCGTTAAAAAAAAAAACAACTTGTTCCTTTTACGAAAACTACTAAGTATCAAAGTTATAGATAGTTTTAGAAAACTTGTCTAAAAC
>JAOTAZ010092046.1:0-11432 GCA_025629785.1 Erythroxylum oxycarpum | reverse complement strand
TCCCAACCTGAAAAAGGCCGTAACTGAAAAGACTGATATTGTCTCCTTTCTCCACATCACCCTTAACAGCAGGAGTTGGGTTTAGGAAAAAGTAATATGTCAATTAAAATAAGAAAACAAGATAGCATTTAGAATAGGACAAACGGTATCCCAATTAGAATAGGAAAGGCAATATCCCATTTGAAATAGGAGCTCTGTTACAGGTGTGTATATATATATATACCAGCTACTCCTCTGCAATGCATAGAGAAAACAATATACCATTTAGAATAGGAAAAAGTAATATGTCAATTAAAACAAGAAAACAAGATAGCATTTAGAATAGGAAAACAGTATCCCAATTAGAACAGGAAAGACAATATCCCAATTGAAATAGGAGCTCTGTTACAGGCGTATATATATATATACTTCAGCTACTCCTCCGCAATGCCACTCTTGGTTGTCAATATGGCTATGGTTTACAATAGGCAGACAAAGAGGCCATACTTCCATAGTCCATGTGGCGTAATGAAAGCTGTGAAACCTCGAGTTTGTGTCTATTGGAGGGCTGGAAAGTGTAATCGCAATCCATGCAAATTTTTACACGCGGAGCCGGAGACGAAGTTTGCCAAGAACACCACCGCCATCCGACGTGATCAAGTTGATGATGCGGAGCAAATTGTTTGTCACTATTGGGCTTTAGGAAGGTGCAGTCGTGGAAAAAATTGTAAGTTCTTGCATTCTTGGTGTCAGAGTGAAAATAAGTTTTCCTTGTTGGCTAGGCTTGAAGGGTATAAGGAGGTTGTAGGCATAGAACTCGCTGATGGGTCGGATAAACTTTACTCTGCTGCTAGAGATGGGACAATGAGGGTTTGGGATTTTGGCAGTGGAAAGTGCATAAATGTGTCGAATAAAGGAGCAGAAATCAGATGTTTATATAGAGACGATTGTTGGGTGTTCGCTGGCATGACAAATATGGTGAAAGCGTGGAAAATTGGAGAAGGCAAGGAATTCTGTCTTGACGTAGCAGGGGGTCAAGTTTATTCATTGGCTACCCACGAGGATATTTTATTTGCAGGAGCGAATGATGGTTGTATCTACTCATGGAAGTTGAGTTTAGAAAGTGATCAAGTTTTCAACACAGTGGCAACTCTTGAAGGTCACACCGGACCAGTTGAGTGCTTGACGGTAATAGTGGGAAAGTTATTCTCGGGTTCAACGGATGGTACAGTTAGAATGTGGGATCCTGAAAAATTTGTGTGCATAAAGACGCTTACAGGGCATGAAGATACAGTGACTTCGCTTCTCTGCTGGTCTTCTTTTCTATTAAGCTCTTCACTAGATGGTTGTGTCCGAGTGTGGGGAATATCGCTTGCGGGTAACTTGGAAACAGTTTACACGCACAAAGAAGGTGAAGGAATTGTAAGTATTTTTGGAATGCTGAACGATGAAGGCAAGCCAATATTGTTCTGTTCTTGTAAGGACAAGATTGTTCGACTGTATGAATTACCTTCGTTCACTGAGAAGGGAAAGATATTTGCAAAGAGAGAAGTTAGAGCTATGCAGAGTGGTCCCGATGGCTCATTCTTCACTGGTGATGGGACAGGTGCTTTGAGTATTTGGAAGTGGTCGTCAAAGCTTTAGGAATTTGTAATTCTGTATTGTATTGTACAATGTACAGACCAACCTCTTGTAAAGGTTTTCATGAAATGATAATAGTCTGTGATTTTCCTTCATCTCCTTCTATCTTTTGCCAGAAAAACATTAATTACTACAACCCACATCCAAATTTGAGCGAATCGTCTTATTTTCCACATGAATTAATAAACCAACCAAACAAACAGTGAAGATCGAAGTCCCTCAAAACTTAGAAAATGTGAAGAAGAGTAGCCTAATGCTGGAAGCGCCAGCGTCCCTTTTTCTCGACATTGAAGCTGGCACCTATAAACACGCTTGAAGACAGAGCCAATACCAATCTCTTTATATTATCAGACGACATGCCCTCCCTCCAGCTGCGAGTCGCCATTTCCCCCCAATTACCCAAAAAGATCCCTCATGTAATTCTCAATCACGCTAAACACAAAGCCATGAGTTCTCCACCACAAGTAAACACTACTTCCACACGATTCTTTCCACCCAAACAACACACATTAAACAATTCCCCATCTAACCCACTGATCTCTAACATATATCTCTTTATATAAATGGACTGAATCTTGACTGGGTTTGAAATGAAAAGAGTGAGTAAAGAGAAATCAAAATCAAATTTACAATTTTACATAAACACAAGAATAGAAAGACTTGTTTTTTTATTTTTAGGCAACATGAGGTAGGGCCGAGTCGAGTCTTGCTTCGGAAGACTCGTTCACTTGCGCTCCTTTTATCTTTTACACTTATTTATTTTGTTATTCTCACTACCACTATTTATCTTATACAAAAGTTTTAACTTTTAAGATTTTTACTTTACTATTTAAATTTTTTAATTAATTAACCAATCTTTTAAAACTTAAATAATTTAGTATAAAATCTTAACATATTTCAAAGTGATCAACTTTAATTTTTTTAAAGTTCAATATTCAAGTTTTAAAATATTTAAATTAAGTGACCAAAATTTTAAAATATTTAAAATTCAGCTCAAAACATCATTTTTTACTTTTTTATGAAGTGACATATCTTTTAGTATTTCATAGATGTTCATCTATTAGTCAACTCAGCAAAAACTAACATTTTGAACTAAAATATTAAAGTTTTCAAACGTTAATCACTCAATTCATATTTTTAAAAGTTGAAACAATGAATTGAAATTTTTTTAAAAATTGAGCACTTTAGGATTGATAATCTCTTATTATTATTACTTTTTACAAAATGAACATTTTCAAATTAGAAAATTGTTATGAAATAATAATTTCGAATATAATATTTAACAGCATTGTAAAATTTATAGCACTATAAAACTGTTTTGTTTTAACTTAAATTTGAGTCTTATTCCTTTCAAAAGATGATAATAAACGAGTAATTCCCAGCATATGTTGTTTTTCTTTGATTGTGTGATCAATTATCACCACTAATTGTTATTAATCATTTTCCACTTAAATAAATTTCACTATATTATAAGAAAATATTATAATATAATTGTAATATTATACTTTTTTAATATTTACTCATCATCTTTCATTTTATTCTTATTCTTTTGTTGTTTTTTTGTTGTTGTTGTGATTCTGAAACAGGGAAAAAGAACTCATATTTTAAAACTTATTTATATTAAGATCGTTAGTGTTTCGACAACAATTTCAAAGAAATAAAAATTTTGTATTCTTGGCAGTTGAGATAATTGAATTCTAAAATAACAACGAAGTTTTGTTTTAACATATCTAATTTATTTACACTTTTATTTATAATGATCCTAAGTATAGGCACCATTATTTCTCTTGGGTGATAAATGTTTAAGTTAGCAATGATGGAAGACAAAAATGATGTAGTAGATAACCACAATAGTTTACAAGTATGAAAGATTCAAATAATCTCAAGTTTAATTTTTCCATATAAAAGCAACGTAAGCCATTAAATGCCCTCGTCGTCCACATTGCAAATATCATCCTTCAAGTATATGCAGTTGCCCCTCAATTCTTAAATAGTGTTGAGTGGTAGTTTCAAACTACTTCTAGCTTAAGAGAAGGACTCTGTTGCTCAAGTCCCCTTAAGGTTACATGTTTCAGTACCTTCCATGCGTCTTATTACTATACAAACACATCCTTCTATCACTTGAAGTTACACCTTTTGTCCCCAAAAGAACCATCCTTTTGGGATTACGTTCACTATCAGGTGCTCCATTTCTTAGTGCAACAAATGTCCATACTCATCAACAATGTACACATAAGACATTAAATAATTGTACCAGATCTCAGCTTCTTGGAGCAGAGTCCATTCTGTTGGAGCAGGAGAAGAATAATAAATAAGACAAGAAATGGAGAGTTTTTTTTTTCATCAGCACTCCTTTTAATTCCATTCACTCATCCCAGGATGCAATTTCCCAATATGGTTATGCTCATTGCCTCTGTCATTCCCCTAACAATTTTATTTTTCCTTACCCAATTCATGATCATAAAATATAAGGACTTGAATATCCTATCATTTCTCTTCCTTGATATTGGGTAAATGGTACAACTAAACATTATCTCAAAGATTGATAAATTTTGCTTTTTAAATCTTTAGAGGTTGAAAGTCCAATTAACTATGTTACTCCAATATTATAAGTTGCATTGAAGGTTGCAGTGTGGTAGCAAAGAATGTTAGATCATGGAAGTGTAATTGCAATTGAAGAAGATGTGATCTAGAGATTCATTTCATATTGTCAAAGCAAGCATAAAGGATTTAAGATCTCAATCAAATTCAGTCTTTTTCCCAGAGTATGAAGGAGGTTTTTTTTAATATTATTCTTATTTCATACCAGGTGTCCCCATAAAAGTAAGCTAATTGTTGGGGAAGGCTTAAGTATTTTAAGGTAAATGAAGTTGGTGAAATTCTTGGAGTTGTGTTTAGTCCCAAAGTATTCATCCTATATATCCTGATTTGGTGGATAATTTAGCTTACTTTTTATAGTTCTTTAGAAGCCTTTAGATAAGTGAGTTTGCCAAGACCATTCATTCTTTTCAATAATTATGCTTCCTTTGTCAATATTTGAGATGCTATTTCTGAAGTTGCAGGGGTATTTTACTAAGTGTAGAGAGATAAGTTCATGTCAATTTTTATACTAAAAGCATGTTAGCTCAGTGTTCCCTATTTTGTGCTTATAATGCTTCTCATATGCTCCTTCATTGCATAATTTGTTTAAGATTGCATGAAGTGTTGTATTTGACTTTGATGTTCCAAAATTATTAGACATTTGAGAAAAGTTGTGTTTATCCATTCAACCCAAAATAGACTTTTCATCAACTTGGAGCTTCTATAATCTTTTTACTAGTAGAACTTTGCTAATAGCCTTTATATGTTTTATTCACAAACCTCGCTCAAATTTTGGGATACCGATATCTATATATGGCCATTTGAGTATGGTTCCTAATGATTGATCTTCCTTTCTACTTTATAGAAGTTTCTCAACATTTTGTTTATGGTTTTAGTCAAATTGCTAGGGCAGTGTAGATGTGAATATTATTAGACATACATATTATTTAGAATTATGGTGATTAGATGGATTCTCCCAATATAGATAACAAATTTATTCTTCCAATTAGATAGTCTTTTATAAATCAAGTTTAGAAGAAGTTGGCAATTAGATTAGCTTAGTCTTTTGATTGTGATAAGTAATCTTAGATATTTAAAAGGGAAATTTTCTTGTTTAAAACCAGTTATTAGAGTGATTTAATCACCTAAAATTGGAAAGTATATATAAAGATTAAAAAACATCTTTTTTTAGTACTTGTGGATAGACTAAAAAACTGTTTTAATTTAGTTAAAGCCTTAGTTAGAACTTTGACTAATTAAGGTAGCTGTATAAACCAAGTCCAAATCTTAAGCAAAAATGGCTTAAAAAGTTTCAGCTTGTCACATTATTATAGTATTTGAATCTTCTGGTCATGGCAATATAATTTGTAGTGAGTCTTGTAGAGGTTTCAGTACATATAGTAAAGAAGTAAGAGGGTAATATATCCCTTACCTAATTGCTGTAGTTCTTTTGAAATGTTTGTTAGGTTTGTTGTGCTAGTAGTCGTGGAAGCAATGGAATCAATAAAGTCAATAAGGAAAAACAGTAGAAGCACACAAAGAATTTTTACATGGGAAACCCAAGTGTTGGGAGAAAAATCCACAGGTGAAGAGAGCTCGAAAATATGCACTAGGTCAATAGAGAAAAATTTCAAGTGTTTTCTCTCTCACACACACAACCAAGACTAATAATGTTTACCCCAATACATATTTTAAAGAATCCCCAAGAGGTGTTTATGTAGTAGTCTAACCCTATGGTAAGAAACCTATACAAAGTAAGAATTTAAAATAGTGCCAACTAAGGAAAGAAAACCTACACAAAGTAGGAATCTACATGGAGTAAAGGTCTAGAAGGCTTGGGTTAATATTCCAACAAATCTCCACCTAGATATAAGATCGAAAGTAGGAACTCTCTTCGCCGTAATCCCCGAAGGGCGCTCAAGTATCAAAAATACCAATTAAGTCCACATAATGCTTGAATTTAGCAATAGGTAGTGGCTTGGTCAACATATACCTTCTACCTCCTCGAGAAGCAACGCGAGAGGGACCCTGTAGATTAGAATGAATATAATCTAGAGTACCTATGGTCCTATGAATCTCCGGGGAAGAGAAACTGACTCTTGTCTATTTACTGAAAACACAATGTTAACAGAACTCTATATTACCTGAACTCTGGCTCAATAGACCCCTCTTATATAAGATTTGCATATCTTTCTGACCCAAGTGGCCTAGGCGGTAATGCCACAACTTGGTGGTGGCATTTTGGTGAAAGTTAGATGAGACAACTTAAGTAGTACTAATAACAGTAGAGCCCTGAAACATATAAAGAACATCATGTCTTTTCCCATTAAGGATTACAAGTACGTCGGGACACCTTCATGACTCCACCTTCACAAGAGTACCTACATCCAAGAGATTCAAATGTACCAAGTCAAATAAAGTTGCATTTCAAATCAAGAACATGACGAGCATTAGAGAGGGTTTTAACAACACCATCATGAGTTTCAATATTAATTGTACCTTTCCCCACCACATCACACTGTGTATTATTACCCATAAGGAAAACACCCTTAAGAGTTTCATAGGTGGCAAACCAATCCCTGTGAGGACATATATGAAAAGTACACCCAGAGTCTAGGATCTATTCATCTTTGGATTGTTTTTTGCCTTGAACAACTAAAAGAACATCACTTTCTGAACTAGAATCAACCACAACAACCTTAGGGGTAGAATCAGATTGATTGCCCTTATTTTTACCTTATTTTTCAAGTTTATTTTTCAATTTAGCAGTCTAAGACCCTGTGTCCAATTTTCTTGCAATATTTACATGCAATATTGACATCTCTATCTTTAGACTTAGATTTAGACTTCTTATGGTTCTTACTGCTCTCTCCCTTCTCAAAAGTTCTACCTCTAACCGTTAAACCCTCAACCTCCTTCTCAATGGAAGCAACAAACTTTTCTTTAGATAGTAAAGCATATTTAACTTCTTCTATAGAGAGAGTTTCACGGTTACCATAAAGTATGATTTCTTTAAAGTGCTTATATGAACGAGGTAGTGAAATAACAAGGAGCATTGCCACCATCAATTTTAACATCAAGATTTTTCAAATCAGTAATAATGGAATTAAATTTGTCAAGATGAGATGGAACGAGTGTACCTTCAAACATCTTTAGCATATTATTTGAGACGAATTTTGTTGACTAGACTCTTCGTCATGTAAAGGGACTCTAATTTCATCCAAAGTCCTACAATAGTAGTCTCATGGACTGCTTTAAAGAGTACTTCATGTGTAAAGCATAACTGAATAGCGGACAAGGCTTTTTCATCTAACTCTTCCCAATCCTCTTCTGACATATTGGTAGGTTACTTTGTCTTGCCAGACAAAGTTTTCTTCATTCCATGTCGCTTGAGAATAGCTTGCATCTGGACCTTCCAAATAGCAAAACTAATTTTTTTTGTCAAACTTGTGGATATTGGATTTGGTTGAAGGAGACATGGTGACAAGACTTGATTGACCAAAACAAACCTTGCTTTGATGCCAGTTTGTTGTGCTAGTAATCGTGGAAGAAATGGAATCAATCAAGTAAATAAGGAAAAACAGTAGAAGCACATAAAGAATTTTTACGTGAGAAACTCGAGTGTTGGGAGAAAAACCCACGGGGCGAAGAGAGCCTAAAAATATACATTATGTCAATAGAGCAAAATTACAAGTGTTTTCTCTCTAACACACATAAACCCTAGGACTAATGAAGAGTACACCAAAACATGTTACAAAGGACGCCCAAGGGGTGTTTATTGATACACTCATATTTTCATATATCTTTAAGACTTAATTCATAGTGATTTACGTTCATTTTACGTTATCTATAGCCGGTTTATCATGTTTTAGTATTATTTGGGTTTTGTTGACGTAAAATTCATAAATGAAACAAATAGACTTGAATTGCACTGTTTTTAGATTTCTGGTATACTTAACCTCTAGTCATTATGGTATTTTTATCTTGAAATTGGCTTAGTCAAAAATTCTAAAATTTCATACTTAAATTCTTGATTCATTGACGGAGTTTTTGGGGCCAATTGCAGATTTTTAGGAGCTGGAATTAAGGAGAAATAAATTCCTAAAAGTGCGTCAGATTTTTGGATTTCCATAATGACCTTTCGATGATGTTTCTATCATAACTTTTGACTCAGATGGTAGAATTCAGTGATTCAAGTCTCAAATTGAAGCTAACCCAAAGACAAATCTACTGATAAAATTTGAGCTCCTGAATCATCACCGTTTGAATTTTATACATAGTCGAAATTTACCCTAGTGTATTGTCAAAAACGCAACTCTAAGCTAACAAAACTTCAATCGTTTTTCAAAGCTCTTGGATGACATGGCACGACTCCATTGGTTACTTAAAGACAATTCAAAGATCACCTCATGGAAGACATGCCACTTTGGAGGGCTGTGTTGGGCGCAGCTGGTGTATTTTGTGAAAAGAAAAAATAAAATGAGCAAAATGGACACAGAATATTTAACGTGGTTCATCCTTAACTTTGGGCTACGTCCACAGAAAAAACTCAGAATATTTCTTTCACTATTACAAATAGTAGGTATACAGAGATAAAACTAAAATAGTGGTTCACAAGGTGTTTCCCGACCTAAAAATACTAACCTCACTATTTTGTCACTCACCAACCCTTCAGGAATAAATTTCCCTAACTTCAGAGCAAAAACAACACTCTGGTTTTCTCTCTATTTTTTTGTATTTGCTGTGCTTCTTTCTGAAGCAGGGAGTGCCTTATATAGGCACTCCGCTGCCTGAAGACAACTTCCTTGCAGCTGTCTTCGTACATTTCTTCAACTAATGCGGCATTTGTTGAAATCAACAAATGCTGCATATTGCGGCTTCAACAAACTTTCATTTAACATTGGTAGGCGTCGCATGCCTACCATTTGATTTCAAAGATGGTGTCCCTCTATGTGAGAGGGACCTATCTAACAGGCTGGTTAGGCAGATGCGAAAGTGGAATTGCAAAGTTTGTTAATTGACGTGAAGAGGAGGATTTTGATTGGTAGTTGGCTTCTCAATTAGGTCAGCCACTTTATGATGGATATAATATATATATATATATATATATATATACGACTTTGGTCCAGAGGTGGGAGGCGTCTTTTACTCTCATTAGTCATCTTTCTTCCCAGCCGCAATCTTGCTTTTAATTCTTTTCGAAAGGAACTCAATTGTCTTAGACCATTGGTGGTAACGTTTTACTAGGTATGTGTAGCTAAGTTTTTATTTCAATTGTAAAGGGTAATACCCTTCGAACCTTTATTAATTCATAAGGATTTAATCTTAATCGATTCTTGTGTTAGTGATTTGCAAACATGTGTTTGAATTCTGATCCTTTAATGGCTAATCTAAACTCGTAAATCTTAAAATATGGAATTAAGGTTTATAAGGGATTTTTGGACGCTATTTGATTAATTGATGGTAGTAGTTGCCAAATTAATTGATTTATAGCTAGGTTGATAATAGTAGTTGTCAAACCTACTCTGAGAGGATTCAAACTTTGTCTTAAACTGATGATAGTAGATGTTAAAATTTTCAAGGCAAGATCATTAAACCGACTATAGTAATGATTATAAGCGACATAGATGGATTAGTAGTTAAGAATCCTATGATTGTTTGCGAAGATTTGCATTCTTAGTAGTTAAGAAGCGTAAAATCACTAAGTTGGTGATCCATGATTATGTAAACACAATACACAAATAATTCTTAGAGTCCGATGAATGAATTAATTGGTTTCATTGGCGAAATCCTCTGCAATTGAAGTTTCCGTAATTTTGGTTTCTTCCGAATTTTGATTTAGTACTTGTTTAATTTCGTGTTCTTTAAATTCTAAATTGCTGAGATCAAACCCCCCTAATCATTTATTTTCGTGCATTGGTTCGAGTCCATTTTAGTTGATTTTGTTTGATTTTTGTTTGCGTCAAATCTGATTCTATTCAAGTTAGATTATCTTTTGATTTTTGTTTTATGTAAACTGTTTCTATTTTCTGGTTTAGTTAGTATTTTACATTAATTACTTCATCATTTAGGTTAGTATGCATTTCATATTTTTGTTTCGTTTAAGTTGTTTTGTCTATCTTCTTTGACTGAAAATTAGCAAGTTTGACGATATTTAGCTTTCCTTAATTAGATCTTCGAGGGAATGATCCCTACTCTCATATACTACTTGTTATTAGTGTAGGGTTAATTTGTAAGGGTAACGACACCTTGCCAATAGTAGGTGATACCTTTTGAATACATCTTTATTCAAATTTGATATGTAATTATTTTCTTCATTTTTTAATCATTTAAATTAAATTAACCCGTTTTTTGGAATGTCCTATTGTCTCCAATCATTCATAATTTTTCTAGTAGCACTCTAAGATAGCAACCATTATTCTCTATAATCTAAATTGAGTAAAAAAAGATTCTCTAATTTGAGGTTCATATAACTCTAAAGGATCCTTACACAATATAAGTTGAGAATATGACATATATTATCCTTATTAGTTGGAAATACTCACATGGAAGAACTCATATGTTATAGTATTGACTCTCTTTTATCAAAGTATGTCTTTATTTAAATAATGTACAAATGATAGTTCATGTTGGATCCCGTCTCCGGAACCCAACTACTTAATCTGAAAAACTTAAACATAAACATGATTCCTTACACACTCTTCTTGCTCTGATGACATAACTGTTGGGACCCGATCTCGAAGTCGGACCCCAACCGAAAAAAGACGGAAAATGGAAAACAAAAGAATGTGAATCATTACGAATCGATTAGAGATCGTATAACAAAGGCGAAAACAAAATTGAATGCAAATCGCGGTAGCGAATCGGTAAAGAAATCATAAACGAATCGAAGTGGAAGCAAAAGCGAAAACGGAAATCGAAATCGGAAAGCGAATAAACAAATGGATCAAAGCAAACGAAAGCGAACCGAATACGAATTTTTGACATCCGAGGCATGAATCTTAGAAAAGCAATCGCATTGGAAACCTTAAGACATTCCAAAACCAGTATAATTTTTTTTTCTTTTCCTTCCTATTTTTTTCAATCCTTTTCTCATCTTATTCATCTTAAATCCATTCTCATACTAATCAAAACCATATATTTTTCCCTTTCTAAGAAACTATTCCTCATGCAAAACTCAATTCTTAATCATTTTCTTATACATTCATATAAATCCCAAAACTCATTTTTAT
>JAOTAZ010092039.1:0-11433 GCA_025629785.1 Erythroxylum oxycarpum | reverse complement strand
GCACAGTGAACCATCTGCTCTGCTGGACAACTAATCTCGTCCAGTACCCTCTTCACCTTCTCAATCCAGAACTCGGCTCCTTCAGATTCTTCCAGGGATGTTCCAGTAAATTCCTCAGCTCCATATTTCCTCAATTGATCAATCGGAGCCTTAGGTGTTGTCATCCGATGCACCAAAGTCATCATATCCTGGGACAGCTTAAGCAAAGCTTCTCCCTGAGCTGGAGGAGGAGGTGGAACCTCAGCTTCTCCTCGATTGACCCTTGATGGTCCAGGTGTTTCCGAACGTGTTTGCTCCGGCTGATTACTCTCAGCAACTTCGTCAACAATCTCGTGAGATCCTTCCATCGTGCTTACTATAGACAAAACATGGGACACCGCATTAGGCCATAACACAACTTAGACTCAACATCAAACAATAGGCAAGCATTGGTTAAACCAGAACCGCCTAAACTAGACGCTCTGATACCAAAAGATGTAACACCCAAATACCCCCTGGGAGAATATGTGGATGCCACCCAAAACAGTACAATCCAATCACACACAACATTTCAAACAGTGTTTAAAATACATCACAACATACTGTCAGAAATAGAAATTTTAAAGTTATTACAGGCCCAAAAGTGTCAATTAAAAACATGTTCAACAATACAAAAACAGACTCCTTTGGCCATTACGGTTGACTCGTCCCAGTCTTTAATTTCCTCGCTCTGAACCTACACGGGGCAAATCCACCGTGCTAAGCTTATAGTTTAGTGAGTAATCATTTATCTAATTAACCGATTTATTTTCACATTACAGTATAAGCATGCGTTCAGAAATTAATACTCAGGCAAAAAGGCACTTCAAAACAGATTTTTAACATTATCAGAACAATCAGAAGTCCATAAATAGAAGTGGGTAACGGGACTTATATAGGAGATACTATAATTAGTATCAGCAGGAGAGACATATGTCTCGATATCAGGAGACACCGAAGTGTCAATACAGGAGACACCGAAGTGTCACAGGAGAGACCGAAGTCTCGACACCGAAGTGTCTCGGAGAGACCTAAGTCTCGAAACCGAAGTGTCTCAGAAGGGACCGAAGTCTCGACACAAATGTGTCCATGAGCAGCTGCAGACCCTTCTAGGCATGCCTATTTACCCACGACTCGGACAGAACAAATCAATTCAGACATTTCATGTGCAATAAAATTAGCACTTCTAATAAAATAATCATGCAACAAACGCCTCGGACAATCATTGTCCGAAATTTAGAACACAACACTTCAAAATCTCAATCACAGTACCTCGGACCTTCATGTCCGGAACCAAATCGCAATTCAGTACACATACATCAAAATCAAGTTTACTTCAGTAAACACATCAAAGTGAGACCATCTCAGGTCTCTTACAAAATTGACCGTCTAAATTACTTACTAAATGTTTACAAACTTTACTGTCGGAATTACTTACCTCATTCACCCTTACTATTTTATTGCCTTGAAGTTCCGGCAATGTTTGGAATCGGTCGGTTTGTGCGTTCCTCTATCACAATGAACACATATCCAAATTACTATTGGATATAGGTACAAATTTACTACTGTCTATTGCATATGTATAATGCATGTTCATGACAAATTTCCGGGATTTACTCAAAAACTCATAGGATAAAATGTACCTCGAAGTTTCATGAATTCAATATTAAATCGGAAAATTTACAAATTCATATAAAAATACTTTAAGTATAACGGCTATATAACGGTCAAAAACGGCTAGATAATAACGGATATAAACGGTCAAAAACAGCTAGATAATAACGGCTATAAACGGTCAAAAATGGCTAGATAATAACGACTATAAATGGTCAAAAAATGTTCTATAAATACCACTCCTACATCATTTACTTCATCCCTACACATTCTTTCTTTCCTCAACATTTCTTCCAGACGAAAACCACATTTCAAAATGTTGTCCACTATCGCATGTTTTTGTGTACTTCTTATCCTTATGTATCTTTGTTTGATTCTTAGTGTTAGTGGAGAGCTAAATGAAGCTTTCCCCCTTTTTTTTCTCTTCTTAGTAGTTCCTATGATCCTTATGTTGCTTATTGGCATAGCATTTGAGAATTAATGTTATCTCTATGTGAATAAATGAATGCAGTATTTTTTTCTATTGTACTATTTACAAATACGTATACTACTACTGTAGCATAGTTACTGTAGCACGATACTGTTGACCCGGTACTGTGTCGACACTGTTGACCCAGTACTGTGCCGATACTGTTGACCCAGTACTATTGATCCAGTATTGTGCCGATATTGTTGACCCAGTACTGTGCCGACACTGTTAACCCAATCCAACACTGTTGGCCCGGTACTATTACCGACACTATTGGCCCGATACTGTGTTGACCCGGTACTGTTGATGACTGTTGACCAACACTATTCACAGTTACTGTTCATCGTCTCCTACCTTACGAAATTCACTGTTCATTTCATTTTTTTTCTTTCTTTTCTTTTTCCTCTCAATTTCTTTAGCAATCTCACATAAAACCTAACCTATACAGGATTTTTAACCTATCAGAATCATCAGAAATATCCTAATCTGGAAACATTAGAAATCTACAATTTCTTCCTCCTCTCTCTCTCTGTCTCATCCGAAACCTCACAAAAACAGTCCATCACCGTATGCATCATACTATCAACATAAACATAAATCAGTATGCTAGCATGGACTTACCAGTGTAGCTATTATCACCAGGTTGATACTCGCAGAACCATGAAATCGAGAACAAACGTTTTTGTTCTTCTGATCCTCTAATTTATAAACAGATTGATTGTTTGTTATTATTGCGTGCACGAAATGCCTATACGAGTTGTCCAATTATGAGTAGGTATTATTATTATTTTATTAATATATTATTTATTTAATCATCAATTACACACTTATGATTTCGGATCAACTAAATACCCAGAAGATCCAGACAACTTCCAAAAATTTACCAAAAATTTCGTCATAAAATACTGACTTTCAAATAATTGTTCAAAAAATACTACATACGCCACCAACAATTTCTAAAAATCATTGAAGTATCCAAAAATTTCTAAAATATATTAATCTTGTCCAAATCCGTCCGAAGTTTCATTAAACCAATGTACCCGAAAAATGCCATGAATGCATGCCAAAATACTGAAGCTCAATGAAGTAAATAATCAATACGCTATAACAAACGTAATTCGTACAAACTTCCTTTACTATTCTAACCCTTAATTTGGGGCGTTACAACTTACTTCTAGAAAAATATTCCTCATTGTCTTATTTTTCTAATGACATCAAAATCATTTAATTTGGTTCAATAGTCTAAAAGTTATGGACCAAATTTTTTCAGACTATTCTTATACTAAAACAATATTATGTGCTCAACTTTCATCCAAATATTGATATTTCTAGAGACTGAATTAAAGCTATATTTGATCAGACAATTTGTAACCCTATTTCTCTAGTTTAATCTAAATTAAGAATCATCTCATTTGGATAACTAGAGCAAAACTTATTGCTAAACCACCGAAGCATACTCAATGAACATGTTTCAATTACATTTTCCAACTTTCAACTTCCAACATTTCACATATAACCCATCTTGTACCTAAACCATCTTTTCCTACTTCATTTCAAATTCAAGAATTCTCCTTTCTTTACATATGAATAATTGCCAACAATTTCTCATTTAACAGTTCTAGCTTCCAAGAGAAGTTCAGGGTCCAGCAAAGAAAACGTGTAAGGATCCCCGTACATTTACAATTCCCTGCAAAAAAGGTAACACTAGGTTTGAAAAAGCAATGCTAGATCTAGGAGCTTCAATTAATTTCATGCCATATTCCATTTATACTTCATTGAATTTGGGATCGTTGAAAGAAACATATGTTATAATTCAATTGGAAAATAGATCTAATGTTTATCATGAAGGGCTTGTAGAGGATGTTTTAGTGTAGGTTAACGAATTGGTTTTCCCAATTTACTTTTATGTGTTGAACGTGGAGGGAGAACCTTTATCTAATTTTGCACCAATCCTTCTAGGCCTACCATTTTTTTAAAAAATCAAAGACAAAGATTGACATGGATACATGAACATTGACTATGAAATTTAATGGTGAGATTGTTCACTTTAATATTTTTGAAGTTATAAGGTACCCTAGTGATGTTCATTCTATTTTGTCAATTGATGTCATTGATTGTTTGTCTCAAGAATTTTTTGATATGGATAGGAAAGATGAGTTAGAAGCCATTGTTTGCATGAATTTATAGGAAAACACTTTGCAAAGTTCTAACTTTTTCATTATAAATGAAATGGAAGAAATTGTACTAGTATTGTAATCACTGCAACCAATGCCAATAACTGCCAATATCTAATACGAAAACTTTACCTTCAGTTGTGCAGACACCTATAATTGATCTGAAACAATTACCGGAGCACTTAAAAGAAGAAACACTTTTGGTAGTCATAGCAAGGAATTTAACCAAGCTTCAAGAGGAAAAGCATATTTGAGTGTTTAAAGACCAAATCACAACAATAGGGTGGACCATAACTGATATCAAAGGTACTAACCCATGAACATGTATGCACCGAATTCTTTTGAAAGAACAATCCAAACCATTAAGAGAATCACAAAGAAGATTGAATTCTCCGATGATGGAAGTGGTAAGACAGAGATCTTAAAGGGACAAACTCTTTAAAGTTGCTTGATGTTCCTAGTCCAAGTAGTATCGAAGAAGACTAGGATTATAGTGGTGAAAAATGAGAATAAAGAGTTTGTCCCTACAAGAATTCAAAACGGATGACAAGTTTGTATCGATTACAGGAAGTTAAATGTTGTAACATGCAAGGATCACTTTCTACTCCCTTTCATCAATCAGATGCTTGAATGACTTGTTGGATGATCTCACTATTATTTTCTAGATGGGTATTCAGGATATAACCAAATTGTGATCACTTCGGAGGATTAGGAGAAAACAACCGTCACATGCCCATTTGGTACATTTGCCTACAAAAAGATGCCGATTGGACTCTGCAATGCGCCAGCCACCTTTCAAAGATTCATAGTAAGTATTTTCTCTAATTATGCTGAGCACATTATTAAGGTCTTTATGTTTATGGGACTCATTTGATGCATGCTTGGATAATCTGAATTATGTACTTGAACGATGCATCGAAACTAATCTTGTTCTAAATTATAAAAATGTGATTTTATGGTTAAACAAGGAATAACTTTGGGACATGTAATATCATATAGAGGAATTGAGGTCGATATAACTAAAGTAGAAATTGTGCAAAACTTACCCTATCCCACAAATGTACGGGAGGTACTGTCGTTCTTAGAAATGCAAGTTTTTATCACAGATTTATCAAGGACCTCGGTAATTTCTCAACAAAATTATGTCAATTGTTACAAAAAGATGTGCCCTTTGAGTTTTATGAGGGAAGTAAGGAAGCATTTGATAAGTTGAAAGAACATTTGACTTCCACACCAATCATTCAACTACCTAATTGGAGTCAACCATTTGAGATTATGTGTGATGCAAGCAATTTTGTTGTGGGTTCCTTAGTCAAAAACGAGGCAAAATGACTCACACCATTTATTATGCTTCAAGAACTCTTATTCCAGCACAAAGCATCTATTCCACCACAAAAAAGGATTCTTTAGCTATTGTGTTTGCTTTAGATAAATTTAGACCTTTGTTGTTTGGTTCTTAAGTGATTGTATATTATGATCATACAACATTAAGGTATCTTTTATCAAAGAAGGAAGCGAAGCCAAGCCTCATTAGATGGATTCTCTTTCCCCAATAATTCAATTTAGAGATCAAAGACAAGAAAGGTGTAGAGAATTCAATCGCAGACCACTTGAGTCAAGTCGTGAAGGAAGAGGATTCAGTACCATTGCAAGAGTTGTTTCCAGACGAGCAATTACCAACACTTCAAGGTAAGGTTCCATAGTATGTTGATATTATAAACTATCTAGTGAACCATGAGCTACCTACTGATTTGAGTAAGGCAAAATGGAACTGAATAAAGAGTGAATCAAAATATTATATTTGGTATTATCATTAATTATGGAAGTGTTGTTCTGACTAAGTGATTAGGAGATGTGTTCCTGATTATGAATATGAATCAATTTTAAAAATTTTCCATTCATATGCTTATGGTGGTCATTTTGGGCATAATAAAACTACTAGGAAAATACTTGAATGTGGTTTTTATTGATCAAATATATTTTGAGATTCCTATATGTTTTACAAAGCATGTGAACAATGCCAGAAACAAGTTAATTTATCCCATCGAAATCAAATGTCTTTATCTCCAATTCTTGCATGTGAAAATTTTGATGTATGGGGCATTGATTTTATGGGGCTATGTCCTGCTTCTTTTGGTTTTGTTTACATTTTTTTGGCTGTCAATTATGTTTCTAGATGAAAGCTAAAGCCATCAAGACTGAAGATTCTAAAGTTGTTGCAAAATTTATCAAGTCTAACATTTTTACTAGGTTTGGAACACAACGAGCATTGATTAGTGACAAAGGTACTCATTTTTGCAACCGATTGGTGAGGAATCTTTTAAAGAAGTACTATGTCACACATAAGGTGTCTACGACCTATCATCCATAGACGAACGAGCAAGCAAAGGTGTCAAATAGAGAAATCAAGTCCATCCTTGAGAAAATGGTGAGACCAAATCATAAAGATTGGAGCCAATGACTTGATGATGCTCTTTGGGCATATAGGACCGCATACAAGACACCAATTGACATGTCTCCATACCAATTGATTTACAAAAAATTGTGTCATCTTCTAGTGGAAATTAAGCATAAAGCCTTTCGGGCCATTAAGTAATGCAATGAGAAGATAGATGCGGTGGGTGAACAGAGGAAACTACAACTGCAAAAATTGGAAGAGCTAAGGCTTGAATCTTATGAGAATGTAGAAATTTACAAGGAAAAGATAAAACGATTTCATGATAAGATGATTGTTAGGAAGAATTTTGTGGTTAGAAAAATTTTATTTTCTACTATTCATGACTTAACCTTTTGCCAGGTAAAATGTGTTCACGTTAGATTGTACCTTTTGTTGTTACTAATGTGTTTTCACATGGTGTAGTTAAAATTGAAAGCTTACAGACAAATAAGAAATTCAAAGTCAATGGTCATCGACTGAAACCCTTCTGTGAAGGATTCCAAGTGGAGGATATGGAAGTGATAGGGTTAGAAAACCCTCATTATGAAGACTGAGCAACGTCGAGTCGAGCTAACAATAGTAAATAAAGGCATTGCTTAGGAGACAACCCAAGGGTTTCTGTCTCTTTACATTTTTGCAATTGCTATTTCCTTAAAATGCTTCATTTCTTGCATTTGATGTTACATTGGGGATAATGTAAGTTTTAAGTGTGGGGTGGGGATCTTACTTTGGTATTAGCTTTTATGCATGTTTTGAGCTTAATTGTTGCTTATGTGACTTCTTAAACGATTTTCAAAATCAAACAAACAAAATAAAAAAATTTCTCATTTTCTATTGCTTTTAAGACTATGTAATCATAATTAGAGTGTGAATTGACTAGAAAAATCCATAACAAAATTTGGCATGTACTTTTTCTCTTGTGATTGGTCAATGTGCATTATCTTTATAAGAGTAATGATTAGTGGTAGATAAAAGTCAGTGAGATTTTGAGCCTTATTAGACTGAAACATCCATATCAGTCTCATTGTCTTTTTGTCTATGAGTGACCTTGATGGTATGTTCATCCTGGTTTTTCTTTGATTTTCTAATCAAGAACACATTTTATCATATGCATTAACATAGAAATGATTAGGCATTATTTTTTTGTACAAGCTACCTTAGCCAAATAGCCTACCAACTTATATAAATGTTCCTTTGTTAACCCCCTTTGAGCTTTATTAGCCTTTCTTTTTACATTAACCACATTATATGCTTTAAACCTAATCAAATGTCTCACTTAAGCTTTAAAGCTAGTGAAGCAATTGTTGATTGTTGAGTTTTTGGATGTACAAAATTCTAAGTGTGGGGGTATGAATATGCGTGGCATGGTTGTAATTATTGGAATGCCAATTTATGTCTTATAATTGAAATTCTCATGTTGATGTAGCATTTTTCAATGTATAAAAAAAACAAAAAGAAATGTATATGTGTTGCAAAGTTATATACGATGAGTCTTCCTCCTAATATTGTATTGAATGGGTTACTTGAGTATGTTGGATAAGAGGTAGATGTTGCTTTCAATGGTCACTCCCTATAATTACAAAGTTTGATTTATTTTCAACTTTTGTGAGTGATTTCTACTTCTTGTGGTTTGTTGTAACACACCACTATCATAGAGCATATACCCGAGCATCCAAAGGACATTCAAGAACATACCTTATGAGAATGGCATGTTAGAGTAATCATATTCACTTATTATGGCATCATACAGTACACAAGTATTCAAAAGACTAAATTTCCTCATTTCATTCACAACCATAAGCTTACATTGTCATTACATCTCATAATACATATATTCACATTACAAAAATATTTGAGAGTTTACTACTCTTTAAAAAATATCTAACATGAAATGAGATGCTAACAGAAACAATCTATCTAAACTCCTTAGACATCAGCTGACTTGACCTTTGAGCCATTTCTGATTGCAAAATTGACAATACTAGACTGCTACTAGATTGCCTTAGAAGCTAGGTCTCCTCAGTACCTGAAAAAATGTTACAATTTTGATGAGTTTTGTAAACTTAGTGAGTGAACCATCATCGATGTGCTCACTCAAGTCAAATTACAACATCACAAGTAAAGAACCAAATTCACTAGTATATTATATTAGCTTGAATTGATTCCCATACAATTTTGTATACCAAATCATACTACACATCATATCTCAATAAACACATTATAATACAAACATGTCATATAATCTTTTCAGAATAATCCAATCTTTCACTTCATTCATTCATATCATCAATATGTATACAAGTATTACAGATCACTATATCAACACAATTTAGTACTTTTTTGCCAATCATTCTTATGTACATAAATATAACACAACATTATATCAACTCAATTTAGTCATTCTTTACAATGATTCACATGATACATGTAAAGATATATTTGCAATGCATATGAGACTTCATTTTCATTTATATTTTGTTATGATCGAGCGCCTATTTAACTGTCCCATATCTATTGTGAATACCGAGTTCATTTCAGATAATGTCTCATACCTATTGTGGATATCGGGCTCATTAATCGTTGAATCCTTGGCTCTGTGTGCACGTTTATGAACTTTAAAATCTTTTTTAGTTGGTTACTTCAGTCACAACTCCTTTATGTGATTATGCATATCAATGTAATGAAAATGCATCAAATCAAAGATTATCCTTATCAATAATTCTCATTCAGTGTGCACAGTCATATAGCACATTCATTAGATCTAAGTCCGGCATTCAACATATAGTTGAGAACCCAATTTCCATATTCAAACACTTCCAATACAGTCCTGAATATCAAACTTCTCGGACCATCAATGTCCGCAATTAACACAATTATATCAGTAACAGTTCAATTTCTAACAGTTAATTAAGAACAATTCAAATATAGTGAGTAAACATGTAGGTTAACTCACAGTATGCTCCAGATAGCTATTGTCTTGACAAGCCAGCAATGTCTAGAAGTTCTCGATCAATTTGTGCTTCTAAATCATGGAATACACATATATGTGCACATTACTAACTTGTTTAATCAAATAAGTATTCAATCATATACATGTATATATGTTATGTTCAATGCAAGCTCAATTGACTTTCCCATATATGTATTCTTATACATAGATCTTAACTATTCAATTTGTGTTTATACACCCTAAGACCATTCAAACATCATATTTTGTATACTACCATTTTGCAATCAGGTTTGAACCTTCAAGTTAGCTTAATTTACTCCAAATTCATCAACTGTACTTTACACTTATCTTTGAACATTTTCATAACAAAAAAGCCTCTTATAATCCACACACAATTGTTACTTTAAATATGGAATTTCAACAAGCTAGGACTATACATTCACCAAATTTTTTTCAGAAATATATATTCATACATTTACCCAATTCTCATTCATAATTACCCCATGTTTTTCAATGCTCATTCATCCATACCTTAAACACATTATTCATGTCCTTAAGATCATGTTTGCATTAAAAGAACGCATTTATTCCTTTAACAAATCAAAATTTCCAGATTTGAACTCAACCACATCAAAACAGTCCATTCTTTAGGTCATGACATCAATTAACTATATAAACTTATCAAGCTCTTAACCAATTAATTAAGCAACAATCTAGGCTCATTCCTAGCCTTAATCGAGTCCAAATTTACCAATTTAGAGTGAAATTTCTCAGCTGGTTCGATATGTACATAAGGTTGGAATTAAAATTCCAGAATTTGTCATCGACATAACTAATGTGTGTAACTTTACTATCTTCAATACTTCACAAATTTTACAAGCTTAAAAACATCTTTAACTCCTAAAATTTTCAAGTTTTTATGTCCTTTAAAGGTTACTTCATTTCAGGTTAATTTAACTTCGTTATTGATTACACTAAAACTTAGAAAATTTTGATCACTGATGACATTAACAGTCACTCTTGACAAACACACCTATAGCTTTAATTTTCCAAATTCAAGAACAATTCAATAACAATTATCTTTACCATGAATCTACCTTCATTTATACTTCAAATCTCAAATCTCAAAATTGCTACCATTTGTCAATTAATTCAATAAATCTCAATCTAATTCAATAATTCATTCATTTGTCACTTAATTTTTCATGTCAAATGTCACTAATTCATAGGCTTAGTTGTCGTAATTTTCCATGTGTCAATTTGTCTTACCGCTTGACAATTTTTCTACACCAAATGCATATTTTAATTCATCAATTTTCCAATTGTAACAATAAATTTCAAGTTTACTAATTATAGTCCACCAAGCCAAAATTCAAAACATAAACAATATACAATTCACATCATGATCATTTTAAACCTTTCATACACCGGAATGTAATTCATGAATGCATGTGCGTATGTTAATGATATGCATGTGACTGAAATGCAATTCATGAATTCTCAATGATATGATCATGTTCAATATTCTAGGATTCTAACCGTTAGTTTAGAAAACGAACTATTACAGCATATGTCTATATCTATTCATACATACACACACACACACACACATATACATAATATCCAATAAATTCATTTTAATTTTAAATTAATAGTTTAATGAAAATACCTTACATGCATGATAATTTACCATATAAGTTAAAGATAACAGTTGCAAGCAATGATTAAAAAATTTAATTGGTACTGGTTTAACAGTAAAAATCTTAAATCG
>JAOTAZ010092008.1:0-11435 GCA_025629785.1 Erythroxylum oxycarpum | reverse complement strand
TATGAATTTGTAAAGTTTGGTTTTGGTTTAGGTTAATTGTGGACTAAATACCCTTCAACAGGGCAGCCACCTTCATGAAAGAAATTGACCTAATTCGAAATGGAATTTGCTTCTAAGTCCTTCATGAGACTTGAAGTATGTTGTCTGATCTTTCCATAGATCTAAAGGAGAGTTTTTTTGACATTTGGGCAAGGAGTTATGCTTTTTAGAAAATTGTTGTCCTATTTAGGTGATTTCTGTGGGCAGCATCTTTGATTAAGTTTTTGACCCATTTATCAATTGAATTTGGTTCCATATTGTTCATGAAAGTTGTAGAACATATTTTTCTCTTTCTTTTGGACATAAATTTTGCAATTTTTGGAAAAAGTAATGGAAAGTTATGAGTTTTGCAAAATGGTATACTGGTTTGGGAAAAATAGTGAAGGCAGTATCTTTGAGTGTATTTTTGACACCCTTAGGGGTGAAATTGGTTTTTGTAGTATTCATGCAACTTGTAGAGCTCTCTTTTCTCTATGAAATAGACACCAATTTTATCCAATTTGGAGTTCGGAGTAAAGAGTTATGCCTAGTTGAATTTTGGACAGAAAAAGGAAAAGAAAAAGGCCGAACTCGCACTCGCGAGATGGCCATTTTGTCGGCTTGCGAGCGCGAGCCGTCGCGACTGCGAGCAGCTGGTACGGGGCTCGCCTCGCGAGTGTGACTCCTCGCCAGTGTGAGGCGAGTAGTTTTCCCGCTGGAGTCGCACTCGCGAGAAAGCACCTGACTTTTTATGTATTATTATTTTTATATGTTTATGCCTTCTTTTGCTTATATCTTTTCCATCCGATATCCGATTGGCCTGATTCTTGAGGCATCGGATTCGTGAAATATTTAATTTCAATTTTTGAGAAATTTGAAATTTTTAGAGGTGAAATTGACGTGGATTGGTTAGTTCAAAGTAAGAGGATCGGGTAATTGTTTTTCCGGTCATTGTTTTATTCATATTTGGACCTATAGAGGTCTGAATTGAGCGATTTTGGTGTCGTTAGATTTCTAATTTTTAAACGGAATTTTTATGATGGTAATTTAAGCAAAAATTACCAGGAATGTCATGAACATGCATTATACACGTTTTAATCATCACATGTGCATTATTAACTGTGTTTGACTGTTCAATTAGTAATCCTTGTCGATGTTGACTGTTATAGAGGCACATTTGGAGCGTCGATCCACCGACGTTGCTGAGACTTCCCGATATTATCTCGAAAGTTATAGGTGAGTGACCTAGATGGTTCTTTCAATTATTATATATTTATTCTGGTGAATAATGGTGGGTTTTTACAATTGATTCTGATTGTGGATTCCGGACAAAAGGTCCGATGTATTGGGAGATATGACATAGAAGTGCTTGTGTTGTGTTGTTTTGTGAATATGAAATTACTTGCTGTTAATGTGCTCAATTATGATCGGTGAATTAATTGTATTGTGAGATTGGGTCATATGCATTTCATACACAAATGTATGAACAGATAATAACAGTTGTGACCGGAGTAGCCACCGATCTGAGCTACAAGCTCAATCACTGAAAAAGAGCCTCGAGCTCGAAGGGAAGTAGTGCATACCCAAAGGGCTCTCCTACCCCTAAAACGCGTTTAATATGGGACAATTCAGGCGCTCGGTCACAATACCGTAATAAAATGGGAAAGTGTCACATATGCGTTGCATACATATTTGATTGGTTGAATATTTTAAATGGGACAACATTTGTGATTGCTTGTAGACAATCATGTGATACTTCTGAATGTGTTATTGTGAACTAATCTGTGATATGCTTGATGTGCTGCAGAATTGGGTGAACCATCGATGATGGTTCCTTACTGAGTTCACAAAACTCACCTACAATTTGCAATTATTTTTCAGGCTTTGAAGAGTACCCCGTTGAACAAACGGGAGCATGCTTACTGCATGCAAGTCAGGGATAGAGGTCGAGATCAGTCCACGTCTGTATTAGCGCCATCCTATTTTTTTATACGATTATGTATTCCGCAATTTCTGGAAAACTAATGTTTTGTAGTTATAATGGGCCCCAAATGGGCTATTGGAATTCTATTGAGTGTAATGTGTTCAGTGCAATGTTTATGGTTAAATGTTTAGTGTATAAATGTTTTCAAATTTAAGCGGGCCCAAGGTGTCTATTGATTTCCGCGCATATGATTGTATTAAAAAAAAGTTATACTGAGTTTTGTCTTAGTGATGTAGCACGCCACCCTCGCGGGGCACGGACTCAGATATCCCCATCGATGTCGGGTTTGGGTCACGCGGATGTGAGGTGTTACAGTGCAGAATAAAGATCCGCATTTAGACGTTTCCAGAACTTGAAAGCCAATGCTAATCTAGAATATACTGTAAGTAAACCAAGACGGTCTTACTTTATTGTTTGTTTTGTTTATGTTATGAATTGGATGATTATCCAATGTTAATGTGTTGGTTCCGGACAATATATGCCCAAGGAGTTTGATAAATGTGAAAACACTGAAGTGTTCCCTGTATGTGAATTGGATTGAAATAAGGTACATAATTTGATTGTTAACTACCGGACCACGGTCCGATGATAAATGTGTTCTGAATGTGCATTTGCATATAAAAGAAAATATGATTCTTAACTTTAATATTGAATGCTGGACTAAGGTTCGATGATATGAGAATATGATTGAATGAGAAAATGCAAATGTGACTGATGCATTTCACTACATGAATACATGAAAGATAAAGGCAACTGTAACTAGAGTAGCCACCGGAAAGAGTGTTAAGTCAAAATGACTTTACGATTAATGATTTTGATGAAAAAACAAATAATAAAGCAAAATATTGACAAGCAGACGAAGTACAAAAAAAACAGACGGAAAGAAGTTATTTGAAATGCAGATGAAAGCGAAGTAAAAGCAGGCAGAAGCTATTGAAAAGCAGATGAAAACTAAGTAAAAAACAGACGGAAGGAAGCGAAAAGTAGACGCAAATCAAAAAACAGACAGAAGCTATTGTAAAGCAGATGCAAGATGAAAAGCAGACGAAAGCTATCAAAAAGCAAACAGAAGCAAAAGCAGACGTTAGACGCAAAAGCAGAAAGCAGACGGAAGAGTCAAAAAGACACATCAGTTGAGTTGGTTACAGAACTCAACTGAATAACCGATTCTTAAAAGATCAAGAAGCAGTTGAAGACGAAGGCTATAAATACTAGTCGTGTCAAAGAGATTGAAGACTTTTGTCAGAGCAAGATTAAAAGCTTATCAATACTTCAGAAATATTGTGCGAACAATTAGAGCTATCATTTCTGTAACAAAGCTCGAAACCACTTTCAAAGAGAAAGTAGTGTAGATAGCCTGTAGAGGCTAAGAGTGAAAGAATACTATTTGTAGAGACCTGAAGAGGCTCAGAGTCAAAAAATACTTGTAACGTTTGAGAAATAGTGAAATCTCAGAAGGATATCTGAGGACTGGACGTAACCCACAGTTTGGGGTAAACCAGTATAAATTGCTGTGTCACAAACTCTCAAACTCTCAATCTCTCTCAACTCATATTTTAGATTTCGTTGATATAAAAAGTTTTTTGAAAATACTTTACAACTTTGTTTATGATTGTTTTTAAGAATGAAGTTCTTTGAACAAATGAATTTTCTCAAAGGGGATTTACGAAAAGTTTATCACAATTCAACCCCCCCTTCTTGTGCATCTATATCTCATTATTAAGCATAACATGTGATTCATTTCAATTGGTATCAGAGCTGAGTATCCAAGGATGACTTTAACGAAGTATTGATTAAAGATTATGGCGGAATCATATACGTACATAGCGGAACGTGCCTCAGTCACTAGACCTCCGGTGTTCAACGGAGAAGACTACCACTACTGGAAAGATAGGATGCGGTTGTTTATCGAATCTACTCACATTGACCTATGGGACATAATCGAGAATGGACCATACGTACCTGTAGATGAAGAAGGAAATTCCATTCCACGAGTCAGATGGATGGCTGATCAGAAATCGAGATTTCAACTAAACTCTAAAGCGAAGTTTTTCTTGAGTTGTGCCTTGAGCAGAAGTGAGTACGATAAAGTCCACGAATGCGAAACAGCGAAGGAGATGTGGGACATGTTATCCATCGCACATGAAGGTACGAACTAAGTAAAAGAATCTAAGATAAGTATTCTTGTGCATCAGTACGAGCTATTCAAGATGAAGGATGAAGAGTCCATTGATCAAATGTTTGGAAAATTTCAAACAATTGTTAATGGATTAAAAGCGCTCGGAAGAACGTAAGATAATCAAGATCATGTTTGAAAGATTATAAGAAGTCTACCAAAAAGATGGAGATCGAAGGTTACTGCTGTACAAGAAGCTAAGGATTTACGCGTGTTGAAGCTTGATGAGTTGCTTGGATCGCTGAAAATACATGAAGTTGAGCTCAATGCTGAAGACAAGCCCAGACGAGACAAGTCGTTAGCACTAAAGGCTGGTCAGAAAAATCATAAGACTCAAAAGAAGAGGAACTCATCTAAAGCGCTGAAGATTGAAGAATCAAAACCCGATGAGTCGAGCAAGTCAGAACAAGAGTCGAGTAATGAAGACGATGAGCTATCCTTCATTTCGAGAAAATAAGACGGATGTGGAAAAAGAATACTGAAGGGAATTTAACCTTCAAGAAAAACAACAAAGATGATGGGAAGATTGAGAAGACATCCATCATTTGCTACGAATGCAACAAGCCTGGACATTACAAGTTTGAGTGCCCTATACTGAAAAGAAAATCAAAGAAGAGTAGAGACGGCAAGAAAAGCATGATGGAAACTTGGGAGGATCTGGATTCTTCTGAATCAGATACAAGCTCCAAGACATCAGAACATGCAAATATATGTCTAGTAGCGGAAGAAGAAAGTGAGGAGGAGGTAACTTCTAAATATAATGAATTGCATGATGCATACTGTAGCACCCCTTACTATAGGGTACACACCGGGACGCCTGCAGGGCATTCCGGTATATATCCCATGACAAGAAAGCCCTACGAACGAGCACTACTATACTCCACATGGCATCATAATAATAAAACATCAATATCAAAATCACAATTTTTTAAAACCAAAAATTTTTCCATTTCATTTCATCAAAATCATAAATTTACAACTGTCATTGTTTCTGGTCTGTATAAGACTCCACAAACTTAGTATAAAGTAGCTACTATACAGGGCAAATACAAAATATCAGTTCTAACTAGGCCATCCTAAAAGTCCCAGCTGACCGATCTGTGAGCCATTTCTTCTACCGTCAAAAAGATCTACACAGCTCGAAAAGTCCTTCTAGAGCTAGGGGTTTACTCGCGAATCTAAAAAATAAGTTGCAATTTTAGGTGAGTTTGCGAACTCAGAGAGGAACCATCATCGATGGTTCACCCAATTCATGCAACACGTAAGCAGGTAACAGTTAGTTCATGCAAATTACATTTAGAAGTACCAAATGATTTACAATTATGCATTTAGAAGTGCCACATGATTGATATCACATAATATAAGGCATTTTTTCCTTTCACCCAATCATATTTATTTAATCAAATGCATATAAAATGTGAATGTGACACTTTTCTCATTTTATTACGGTGTAGTGACCGAGCGCCTGAACTGTCCCAATATGGGCGCATTAATCGGTGAGCCTGTGGCTCTGAATCAGTGTGGGCTCGAGGCCCAATACGTTGAGCTTTTAGCTCTTGGTGGCTGCTCCGGTCACAATTGTCTTTATCTAATCATGCATGCATGTATGAAATGCATATGTCCCAATTTCACAGTAAATGCATCACAATTAGGCAATAACCATATCCCAATCAAGTCACATATCACAAGTTATCACATCAAAGGCAAGCAATTTTCATATCACAAATCATCATCTATCATCACATCATAAGCACTTCTATGTCATAACTCCCAGTACATCGGACCTTCTGTCCAGAATCACAACCATAATTAAACACAGAACCCGCCATTATTCACCACAGTAAACATATAATAATTGAGAGACCTATCTAGGTTACTCACCTATAACTTCCGAGCTAATGCCTGGAAGTCTCAGCAACGTCGGTGGATCAACGCTCCAAATATGCCTCTATAACAGTCCAAATATATAAACATTACCAAATGGACAATCAAAAACATTTAATAATGCACGTGTAGCAATTAAAATGTGTACAATGCATGTTTGTGACATTCCCCGTATTATCCCGTAATTCATATCACAAAAGATTCCCCTATGACTTAGGAAACCATAGGTACCAAAATCACACAGTTTGGACCTATATAGGCCCAATTATTGATAAAACATAGGCCAAAAAAAACGATTACTCAATCCCCTCACTTTGACCTAACCAATCCACGTCAATTTTATCTCTTACAATTCTCAATGTCACATAGAAATGAAATTACATAAGTCACAAATCTGATGCCTTGAGAATCAGGTCAATCAGATGTCGGACGGAAAAGTTATAAACAAAAGAGTGGAGGGAGGTCAGTTCAGGAAAAATACATGTCCTCGTCGACTAGGACATGATTGTAGTCGACTAGGTCGATTACAGTACCTGACTGGATTCTTTCTTTTTCCGACATCCCAAGTTGCCCAAGTCATAAATCCTTACGCCAAACTCCAAATTAGACAAACTTGGTGTCTATTTCATAGAGAAAAGAGAGCTCTACAAGTTTCATGAAGGACACAAAAACTAATTCCACCTCTAAAGATGTAAAAAACGCAACCAAATTTTCTGTTCCATAACAGTTTTCCAGACCAATACCACATACTTCAAAAACTCATATCTTCCTATCCCTTTTGCCAAAAATTCCAAAATTTATGTCAAAAGAAAGATCAACACATGCTCTACAACTTTCATGAACAACTTGGAAGCAAATTCAACCTATAAACACATCAAATTCTCAACCAAAGTTTCAGTCCACATATCTCTGCAACACAATGGACATGAACAGCTGAAACTCAATAAGTCATAACTCTAAACCTAGATAACAAATATTGCATACTTAGTGGCAATGGAAAGATAACAAGAAATTCTTCAACTTTCATTAAGACCAATTTCACAAATTCAACCTAAATCAATCTAGAAAAATTCATCAAAATTTCAGGTTACAAGGTTCGGATTACTGTTCACACAACACCTATAACTCATGTTGAAGGCCAAATTCAAACCCCTTCAAGCCAAAATTAGGTAGCACTTCCTTCATAACAATTTTAGCAAAACTTCTAAAGTTTAATTCAAGCCAAACCTCAGCTCAATCAGCTAACCACATCAAGAGTTGTGGCAAAAACAATGAACCATGTGTGTGCTGTAATTCACTTCCCATCTCCACTATTATTCACTCACATCCTATCCTTGGACATAAGTCCACAAATTGCATCACACACACAACTTTCTTTCCTTAATAATCACTCATCTAACTTCATCAAAAATCCATCCAAAACACTTAATTTACCTACTACACATGCTATACCATGTGACCTTAATCAATCATCAATCATTCATTCAATTAAATAACTAAATTACATACCTACATACAACAACAAATTCTCATCCAAGTTAGTGTATAAACAACACAAAGAATGCATTTAACAATAACTTAAGGCAAAAATACAAGTCTTACCTAATCAAGTTTCCAATTTTCCATATCTTCCAACTTTTCATCAACTTTTTAACTCTCCTCTCCATCCACGACATGACCAAAGAAGAGCAAGTCGTGGAGAAAGAGATGAAAAGGAGAAGTAAGCAAAAAAATCAAGAGGAGGAGAGGAAGAAAAAGGCTTCGATGATGGAGGAGAAAAACATGAAGAACAATATCATTTAGCCCTCTAACATGAAACCATCGTGGAAGCTATCAAAAGGGTTGGAGTTTATTATTAAAAGAGTGGTTTAAAACATGCCACAAGTCTCACTTATGAACATTTATTTAGTTCTTTTCAAATAACATTTAATTTATGCTCTAATTCCACCCAAATTTTCAATGGCTCCAATTACAAAAATTCTAGAATCATATCTCTCATTTTCAGTGCCATCAGACAGTAATTTTCAGTATCGAAAACTGATCAGCCAGCCACTTGGCGATTTTTTTGGACCTAAAATTCTCCCCGAAATTTTCCAAAAAAATTTCTAAATTTCCCAAAAAATAGAAAACACAAAACAATCCACTCCAATTAAATTTTCAAGCCCATAAACCACATTTTCCACACCAAAATCACATTTAGGCACATATACCGAGAAATGTCATGAATGCATGTACAGTCATTTTCATGTGCAAATTTCACAATTCACATGTAAGAATATGCATGTATATTTCTAAACAATCTAAACACTCTTAGCCCTTTCCAAATTACTATTCTACCCTTCCCATCGGAGGTGGGATGTTACAGCCAGACCATCCAATAAATAGCTTATTGGAGTGTACAGTGAGTCATCCTAGATGATTTCCTAGGATTGATTTGATTTGAATTTAATTTGATTTATTACACTTCCATTATTATTAAATTGTTTATGAGTTGTTTATGGATTCAGGACCTGAGGTCCGAGGAGTTTAACAGTTGGGCTTGTATTGGGCGTGTTTTGAATTATTATGAATTTGACATTTGATTCTCAATGAAAGTTGAATGCCAGACTTAGGTTCGATGACTGTGAAATCTTGTGTGAGCATTTATATAAGATTTCAATATACGAGATATACAAAAATTGTTGCATTTCATAAACTACATGTTCAGATAAAAGCGTTGTGACGAGTTGCTCGTATGAAGCGCTTCGACGTGGAGCTTTGCTCCGTGAATTTTGATTTTGCAAGTAGAGCTATGCTCCATGATTTTGTTTGACTGAGCCCTATGGGCCGGTATTTGTATAAGTTGTGATAGGTACTCAGTCACAACAATAAGAAAGAATGTGAGTTCCCTGCATATAACATTATAAAACTGAAATTTATTGAATGATTTGCAATGCTGAATAAGTGATAAATTGATGTGATTTTTTTGCTATGCTTAGTAATGTGAACTGTGTGATCTTGTGATAAACCATATTGTGTGAACATCTGGAATGTGTTTATGATCTGAATGAGTGTCTATAAAATATGCATTATGTGTATCTGATCCCAATGAAATCATCAATGATGGTTCACTCATTGAGTTCGTAATACTCATAAAAATTGCAACGTAATTTTTCAGGTATGAGATAGGAGACTTAGTTCTTTGACAGGACTAAAAGACCCTTTGGATTTTGTTATGGCTCAGAGGTCTGCCAGCTAGCTCCAGTTGTTTTTGTTAGAACCTGTACGAGGCTATAAATATTTGTCTTAAGGAAACGGTGTAAATTTTGTGGATAAATGCAATGAATGATTTAAATTTTATGGATAAATGAAAAGGACATGGAATACAGTGAGATAGATATGATTTAAATATATTGGCACTAAAGTGATGTGAATTATTAAGTGAAAGATGAAGGGTCTCTGAGGTTATCACCTTGCCAAGGTGTGTCTACATAGAGTATAAGGTGTGTTCAGGTTATGAAAAAGGATTCACTAAGCCCGATGTGAATTGATTTGTGTGAAATTATTATGAGTTAGTGCTATTAATAAAAGATGTCTTAGATTTGAAATGTGATATACGTGAGTATGTTAAGGAAATATTGATATGATATGATATTGGTGTTATCGACGCAGTAAGTTGAAAAAATTATGAGTGATATAAATCATAATGAGGAACTAGTTAAGAAAGTGACTGAACAAAGGGATTGAAAGACCAAGTGAGTCTTTTGAGTAAGGTCATTTGAAAGAAAGTATTTAAGTGACGAAGTTAAATGGGAAATAGAGGAACATCCTATAGTCCTGATCAATCAGATATGAATTTCGAGGATGAAATTCTTTTAAGAGGAGGAGAAATATTAGGCCTTATTTTTTTATTTATTTTATTAAGCATGATTTTAATAAATTCTGTCGTCGTGCTAGTTAAATCATTTTATTTGGAGTTTACTTATTATGTCAAGGTTGCGAAGATTTATTGCATGGATTTTTGGAATTTAAGTGTTAATGTTGTAAGAATGTATCAAGGTCATTTTTGGAAGATCACTTAATGTTTAAAGGCTATAGGCTTAATGGAAGGGCAAAGTAGACCGTTCACATTCATTAAGAGTATTGATTAGAAGATGAAGAAATGTTGTCTTGTATTTGAGGGGAAGAATCGTGAGTGAGGGAGAAGAAAGGAGAAAAAGAAGAGAAGACCCAAGGTTTTGAAGATTTTTGAAGAACTTGAAGATATTGAAGCTAAACAAGTAAGTATATGTTGGACCCCAAACTTGTTTCTTTATTCTGTTGAGTTTATTTATTCAACATGGTTAAATTGTTTTGAGGTCTTGGTAAGATTGTTTGTTTTGCAGTATGATTCTAGAATTTTGGCTTTGAAATTGCAAAGGTTAGTATTAATTCAATTTGATTAAGGTAATAAATTATGGTATAAAGTAGGATAAATTGGATATTTGAATCAAGGGTAAATTTGGAAGATCATAAGGGTCTAAGGGTTTTAGGCTTAAATGTAAGGGTATTTTGGACTTTGCACATTAAGTGAGAATAGAAATAAAAGGGAAAAAGAAAATAGGAAGAGAGAAAAGAAAGAGGGAGAGTCGTATGAGAGGGAGAAGAAGAAGTGAAGGGAAAGAGTTTTAGGGTTTTGCGATTCTTGAAGATTGAAGCTTGAGAAGGTAAGTTTGAGTTGTTTCCTTTATGTTTTGACTAGATCTACTCATCTGCAGTTGATTTGTCTGTGATTGTTGTGGATTGGAAGAGTTTGGGAAGGATTTTTGGGAGGTTTGTGTTCGGAAATGTCGAAAATGCTAGGTTTGATGTCTTTGTTGTGTTTATGCATGTTTTTGGCTTGGGATGAGCTTAGAAATGATGTAGGAGTGTCGATATAAGGTTTAGACTGATTTTTGTTTGAGTTGTTGGAAGATTCTGGTTTGAAATCTGCAGAAAAATCTGGGTTTCGGGAGTTTCTGGTTCGATCGTCGCGACGAGCTCAAGAACATGTCGCGACGAACGAATTAATTTTTGTTGAGTTTTGTGTCGCGACGTGTCCGTGTTCGTCTCGACGAATGCGGCACTGTTAGTCGCGACGAACGTTAGTCGCAACGAACGTTGGTCGCGACGAATGTGGTATTTTCGTCGCGACGAAGGGCCAATTTTCCGCAAAGTGTTTTAGCATTTTGGGAGTATGGATCCTCAATTGATTGAGTTTGGTTTGTTATAGGGAATCCAGAAGATCCGATCCAAGAGCAAGAGGCCGGACAACGCTGAACTTGGATCTGCGGACGATTATAGGTGGGTAATATGTTTATAGTTATTGTGTGATTAGGCAATTCTTGCCTATGTATGAATATGTGTTTATGTGAT
>JAOTAZ010091970.1:0-11437 GCA_025629785.1 Erythroxylum oxycarpum | reverse complement strand
TCAACTACCAATTTAAGACCATAAAAACAAGATTCTTACCTCATTAGCCTTTAATTCTCCATGTCTTCCACTTTTCACCAACTTCCCTCTCACACTCCTCACACCCACGGCAACCATCACTTCATGGCTTAGGTTGAACTTTTATTTTGTATGCAAAGAAGAGTAAGCCATGGAGGAGGAGATGACAAAGAGAAGTAAGCAAAAATCCAAGAAGAGGAGAGGAAAGAGTGTCAAAATCGTGGGTGAAGGAAAGTAGAAGAAAAAGAAGTGAGTTAGCATAATATGAGAACAAATGAAAGATAGCCTTAAGAAGGGAGTGTCGTGAATGTTCTAAGGCATTAATAAGCTTAAGTAATAAGCTTAAGACACTTGTCCAAAATGAGAGGAGAAAAGTCAAAGACATTAACTAATAAACTTTAATCAATTAGGCTTAATCAAAATTTAACCCAATCAACTCCAATGGCCCTAATTTAAATCTCAAAATAATATACCCAATATTACAATGCCATTGGGTAGCAATTTTCGCTACCGAAAAGCAACCGGTTCGCCACTTGGCGATTTTTTTCCGGTCTGGGAATTTTCTCCGGAAAATTTCAGAAAAATTCCTGAAAATCCCTTAAAATGTAAAACAGTCAATGGCTCACTCAGAATAAATTTTCAAACCCAATAGCTACGTTAATCACAATAAAATTGCCTTAGGCACAAAAACTGGGAATGTCATGTATGCATGTACAGTAATTTCATGTGCACAAATGACACTGTGTACCAATCCTATTATGCATGAACAGTCTTAAGTCATTCCAATCTATCTCATCCTATGCCAAATTTACTATTTTACCCTTCCAGCAAGGGGTGAGATGTTACAATTCGTGACTTGCCCTTTTCAAATTCTTACTTGGTTAGTAAAAAGATTGTTGAAAAGAAAGACAATAATGAATTGTTTGAAATGTTTAGCAAACTTGAGGTGAATGTGTCATTGCTTGAATTAATTAAAAAGATGCTTATGTGTGCTAAATTCTTGAAAGACCTATGTACAAATAAGAGAAAGTATAGGCATAGTGAGAGAATCCAATTGGGGTTGAGTGTTAATGCCTTATTTAAGCCACAATTGCCTATTAAATGCAAAGACCCGAGTTCTTACACTATCCCCTATACTATAGGTAGAACTATTGTTTCTCTTGCTCTACTTGACTTAAGTGTAGCAACTAATGTGATGCCAACCTCTATTTCTAAGACCTTGGGTGTTGAAGCTTTGAAAGATACTAATGTAGCGCTTGGTCTAGGGGATAGGACTGTGAGATATCCTAAAGGCATTCTAGGATATCCTTGTGCAAGTCAAAGGCCTTGTTTTCCCAGTTGACTTTTATGTTCTGGATATGACTAATGAGCTTCTAGCTGAGAGTACCTTGATTCTAGGTAGGCCATTCCTTTTGACTGCTGAGACCATAATTAACATAAAGAAGGGCCTTATCACTATGGGAATGGGGATCAAGAAGTGCAATTTAATCTTTCAGAAGCTATGAGCCATGGTTATGAAGATTTTTCTTACTTGGGTGTTAGTTTGATTGAATGTCATGATAATGATGTGGAATATTTGCATGAGATTGATATGCATGAGCCCGACTGGAATAGTATATAAGTGGGAATCATCGTGATGCACTTGCTTATTTATCCTCACCCCATTCTCCTGATTTTTATGCATGTAAGGGTGACGTATCACGTGTCTATTGTCTAGAGATAGATAGCTGACTTTCCATTCCACAAAATTTTGATGCATCCTTTTGTTTTGATATTACTGTTGATTCTGCACTTGATAGCCTTAAGGAAGGTGTGTTTCTTGATTTTGCAGTAACTGATGATAAAGAAGCTGTTATACAAGCTACGAATGTAGTTTCTTTTTCAAGTGGTGCTGGAATATTAGAAAAGGATAGTAGTGATCCTGCTACTACTCTAGCCTCTTCTAGTACCACTCTCACTTCTAATTTCCTTTCTATTTCTATTGATCAGACTGACCTTAATTTTATTGCTTCTAGGTCATCTGATGGTGGCACTGAATCGGGAAGTGGAGGACATATAAGTCGCACTGAGCTTATATCCTCTTCCCCAAACCACATGGACGCACCATTGACACTGAATGCATTTGATATACCAAAGTTGGTTCCTTCTATTGTGTAACCCCCTGATTTAAAATTAAAACCCCTTCCCCCTAACTTGAAATATGTCTTTCTTGCTGATGATTGCAAATTGCATGTTATTATTTCCAGTTCTCTGAGTAATTATGAAGAAAAGGGGCTAGTTTTTGTGTTGAAAAGATATAGCTATAGGATGGTCTTTAGGGGACATACCAGGAATTGATCCCTTGGTTTGCACACACAAGATCCTTTTGGCTGACGGGTCCAAAGCCAGTTAAGCAGCCACCAAGGAGGTTGAATCCTTTTATTCATAATGTGGTTATGAAGGAGGTATCTAAGTTATTGAGTGTGGGGATCATATATGCCATAGCAGATAGTGAGTGGCTGAGCCCAGTACAAGTAGTACCAGAAAAGAGTGATATCACGGTAGTGAGAAATGAGAGTGATGAACTTATTCCATCAAGAGTTCAAAATGCTTGGAGAATGTGCATAGACTATAGAAGTTGAATGAAGCAACTAGGAAGGATCATTTTCCATTACCTTTCATTGATTAAAGAAAGAATATCTGGGAAATCTCAATATTGTTTCTTGGATGGCTTTTTAGGTTACTTCCAGGTGTCGATTGCATATGCAAACTAAGATAAGACTACTTTTACCTGCCTTTTTGTTACCTACGCTTATCTAAAGATGCCATTTGGGTTGTGTAACGCTCCAAGCACCTTTTAAAGGTGTATGACGGCGAGCTTCTGTGATTTATTGGAGCAAAATATGGAGATTTTTATGGATGACTTCACCGTTTATGGTGATAGCTTTGATGATTGCTTGTTTAGTCTTGAACGTGTTCTTTGTAGATGTATTAAAAAAACATTGGTTTTGAATTATGAGAAATGCATTTTTGTGGTAGATAGTGGCATAGTATTAGGTCATCACATCTCCCAAAAGGGGATTGAGGTTGATAGAGCCAAGATTGAAATCATTTCTTCACTTCCTTATCCTACTCGTCTAAAAGATTTGAGGTCTTTCCTATGGCATGCGGGGTTTTATCGGTGCTTTGTAAAGTATTTTAGTACAATTGCTTTACCCCTTTCTACATTGTTGAAAAAAGATATTGATTTTCACTTTGATGATAAATGTAGACATGCCTTTGACACTCTGAAATCCTTGCTTGTTTCACCTCCTATTCTGACAGCACCTAATTGGGATTTTCCCTTTAAGCTGTCTTGTGATGCTTCTAATTTGCTATGCTTGGTCAGAGGGAGGAAAAGCGATCTAGAGTGATAGCTTATGCCTCCAAGACACTTGACTCTGCTCAAGTAAACTATACCACTATCGAGAAGGGAATTTTTTCTATAACCTTGACTTTAGATAAGTTTAGACAGTATCTGATAAACTCTCGAGTGGTTGTTTTTACAGATCATGCAGCGGTGCAATACTTGTTCAAAAATCCCCAGTCTAAACCAAGACTGTTAAGATGGGCTTTGTTGCTGCAGGAGTTTGATATTGAAATTAGAGACAGGGCTGGAGCAGAGAATTATGTGGCTAACCACCTTAGTCGATTACCTAAAGGCACTGTTTATTCTTTTCCTGATTCTACACTTTTTGCCTTAGCAGTTCAGGAGCCTTGGTAATTTAATATTGTTAATTACATTGTTGCTGATCTTGTGCTTCCTTCTATGTCTAAGTTTTAGGTTGATAAGCTAAAGAGGGAGGCAAGATACTATACCTAGGATGCTCCAATTCTTTGGAAGCAATGCAGCGACCAGATCATTAGACGATTTGTTCCTAATAATGAAATCTATCCTTACCTTTGTACATTCTTTATCTTGCGGAGGGGGGGCATTTTAGTGCTAATAGGACTGCTAGGAAGGTTTTAAAGTGTGGGTTTTACTGGCCTACCTTATTAAAAGATGCTTATGTTTTTTGCAAGTCTTGTGATAAGTGTTAGAGGTTTGGGAGCCTGGGTAAAAAGAATGAAATGTTTCTAAGACCTAGGCATTTTTGTGAAATTTTTTATTACTGGGGCATGGATTTTATGGGCCCTTTTCCTCAGTTATTTGGGTTTTCATATATATTACTTGCAGTAGATTATATGTCTAGGTGGGTAGAGGCAGTGCCAACTAGGAAAAATGATGCTTCTACTATTACCAATTTTTTACGTGCTCGTATCTTTTATAGGTACAACATTTCAAGACCAATCGTCCGTGACCAAGGAACACATTTCTGTAATAGGACTATTAAGTCTTTACTTGCTAAACATGGAGTTAATCACAAGTTGGCCACTTTTTACCACCCTTAGACAAATGGGTTGGCTAAACTGCCCAATTGGAAAGTGAAGCGTATACTAGTAAAGATTGTGAAACCATCCCAAAAAGACTGGAGTGAAAGGCTCGAGGAGGTGTTATGGGCTTACAGGACTGCCTATAAGACGCCTATAGGTATATCTCCCTTCCAGTTACTCTATGGCAAGTCTTGCCATCTACCTATGGAGATTGAGCACAAATCTTATTGGGCGATCAAGGCATATAATGAAAACCTTGAATCTTCATTAGAAAACTAGACAATGCAACTCTAAGAGCTTGAAGAGATGAGACTTGAGTCTTATGATAATGCCAAAATCTACAAAGACAAGCTGAAAATGATTCATGACAAACAAATTTTAAAGAGAGAATTCCATGAAGGTGACAAAGTTCTAAAGTTCAAGGCTTGGTTAAAGTTGATGCCTGGGAAGTTCGTCACTAAGTGGGAGGACCCTTTCAAAGTTACTAAGGTGCATTCATTTGGTACGGTAGAGCTGGTGAATGAAGAAACTGGTCATGTTTCATAAGTTAATGGTCATCTACTTAAGCATTACCATGAGGATTAGAGACCCCCTAATCCCACGATTGTTCCCTTCCACCTTTCTCCTTTATTTTCTATTATATTGATGAAGATATTTGTCTATTAAGATAGTCTGAAATAAGTGCAGGAGAGGGAACCTTTCTGGTAGGAAGCAGTCGTAGTTATCTATTTCGTTTAGTGTTTGTTAGTTATTTTCCCTTGCTCTTTCCATTTCGCCTGCAATTGTTTTTTCTTACATTGAGGCCAATGTATTGACTAAGTGTGGGGGAGGGATTACTTTTGTTAAATTGTTTGCCACTACTTAGATTGCCATTTTAGTGACTTTTCATTAGGCACTATTTGTTTGATTGAGCTAAATTGATTAGGTTTTCTCTTGAGAACGATTTGTTGCTATGATTCCCACCTTCTGACTTGATATTTGCAATCCTTGGTTTTTGTTTTCAAATCCTTGTTTCTTATGCATGTGAACATTGACATGTCAAGGTTTGAATGCATTTTGATTTGAGTAATTTTTATTCTTAATTGATTAGCATAGTGGAATGCCTTTGGTGTAGTGTTACTAACCTTGTTGTATAGCTTGACTTTAGGGAGGAAATATCTTAGAAAAAGCCTTGCTGAATTAATACTTAGAATTATGAGCATGATAGGGGCATTTACTTCTAAACCCCTTTACCCAAATACAAACCTATTTAATTGACCTTTGCTTACCCCTTTGAACCCTTCACTTTCATTCATTCCATTGTTTTTGAACAAGTGCCTCGCATGAGTTACATTATGTTCTTCATGATTAAATGTGCAAAAATGAAGTTGTTATTTTTATATTTTTGGGTTAGGAAAAAAATCGACAATGTAATGAAAGTGAGGCGTTTGAGTTGTTGAATCTTGAAGAAGATCTGTCTCAAAAACAGTAAGTCGAACTTTTTAGGAGCCTCTGCCCAGATCTTGTTTAGGAAGAAGAGGAAGGTGAAGGTCCACTTTCAAGTTTTTAACTATACAAAATCTTATGTGTTTGGTTGATTTATGGCTTCAGGTTTTATCCATCAGTTCTTGGATCGATTGTCTGATTTCTACACTACAAAAAAAAACAAAAAAAGAAAAAAGAGAGAATAATTTGGCCCAAAAGAATAAAGTTTGAAATAAGGCATTCCTTGGTAGATTGAAGATTAAAGATTGGGTCTTTAAAGTTTATAATTGCACATTGGTGTTCATTTGATGGTTACTCTTTAGCTCATTTTGAGTTGCTTCTTAACGCTCATGTATTGCATTTGTCATTATTTCCATTTCAACCTTTCATTAGCCTTTCATCAACATTATAACACTACAAAGTCCCATTGATCATGAATCTATTGTATGTTAGTGGTGGGGATAGTAGAATCTTTACAAGCTTATTGTGGCACCCCCTTCCCATAGGGTACATACTGAAACGCCCTTTAGACATTCCAGTACATATCCTATGATAATGGTACGCTATGTTCAATCACTACATTCACTTAACATGACATCATTTAACTTTATTCACTTATAAGCATCATAAGAAAGTCACAACATTTTAAAATCTAAAATTTCCTCATTTCATTTCAGAAAACCCAAAGGTCTACAATATGTCTTTCAACATTTCTTACATGTACATCATCAAATTCTACTACAAAAGTGCTATATGCAAGAAGAAATATGCAAAGTCTATATAATCTCTCCAAAACCCAGCTGACCGACCTTTAAGCCATAACTTTACTTCCTAAATCACCAGTCTACACTGCTGGTAAAGTCTCTCAATAGCTAGAGTCATCTCTCGATCTTGAAAAGTCAACGTTGCAATTTTGATGAATTTTGCGAACTAAATGAGGTAACCATCATCGATGGTTCACTCAATTCATGCAACACATCAATTCACATAACATATATTCATATTTTCGCATAATTGGTTATATATCACATTTTCACTTAAGCATAGACAACTTTGCATTTCAATCAATCAAACATACTTAACAAAATGCATATGAAATGCTCATATGACTCATTTCCAATCATGACGTTGTTGTGACTGAGTGCCTAAACTGTCCATATCCATTTTCGATACCGGGCTTATTGAAAACTATCCCTTATCTGATGGGGATACAGGGCTCATTGTACATAGTGAGCCTTTGGCTCTTAGTCACTTTCTGAGCTCGAAGCTCTTTTTCACAATATGAGCTTTAAGCTCTTTTTCGGTGGCTACTCTGGTCACAACTACTTTTATCTGATTATGCATTCATGTATGGCATGTATCTGTCACAATCAATCATGTCATGGAACATATAGTTCGTCACATTCACAGACAAGTAGCACTTCGATATCTCATTCACATCTCATAGTCGTCGGACCTTCATTGTCTGGAATCATCACAATCAAATCACGTTCATCGATCATTTAAAACACAATTCAAGCAAACAGTAATTGAAAGAAACCATCTAGGTTACTCGCAAGTCGCTCCCAAAGCTAATGCCTGAAAGTTTCGGCAACATCTGGAGGTTGACATTCCTGTTGCTCATCTATATCAAATAACTTGCACATATATCACAATTTGCACAATTATAAGTGTTTAATACTGCACATGATTTTATATACAATATGTACAATGCATGTCATGACAATCCTGGGTATTTATCCATTAGTGTCATCACAAAAATTAATCCCACATCAAGACTCATCTACGTGTTATTTATACTTAGGTTTATACCTCACTAAAACCATTAAAATCATAATTGATTTCTCACTGGCTTACTTTTAGATTTTTCCAAGTCACTCTTTCGGGTCTACAGTTCACGTTCAATCATAAAATGATAATGAAGTCATTTGGCAATACTCTCTTCTAGACAATTGTTCTACTATCTCTTAAGTTTCTAATGACACCAAAATCATTCAATTTGATTCAGTAATCCGAAAGTTATACCCCAAACATTTTCGGACTGTTCTCTTTCTAGAACAATACACTATACTCAACTTCCATCCAGTAATTTGAAGTCTTAGAGACTGAATTAAAATTTGAATTTTTCAGATGATTTGTACCCCTATATCTTTAGTTTACTCTAAATTAAAAATCATCCCATTTGGATGAGTACAAAATAAGATATAACTGAAATACCTAAGCAAGTTCAGTGAATTCATACCAACTCATACTTTTTCAATAGATTACCGTGCTTTCCGTCAATCAATATTTTTTAAATCAATTCAGAATGCTATCAATTTTCATGGAGTGGTAGAATAATCTGTTAGAAACCTATTGATTTGAGAATCACGTCATTTGAAGATCGGATGAAGAAGTTATGGCCAAAAGAATCAAACACGATTTTGTTCTCAATCATATTGAACCTATCTTGGGACAATTGACATAACATTCACTATAGATGTTTGATTAAGACTGTCTTAGGTCAATTTCAAAGAGGACTTCGAGATCTACAACTTTTATGAAGACCTCAAAGAGAGATTTTGTCATTTAAAGGGTCAAAATTGAATCAGACAAAGGTTAACTAAGTTAGATGATGGTTTAGTCAAATGATGGCTTGGTGCAAAAGTGAATCAGACAATGGCTTGGTGCATCAGACGATGGCTTGGTCAAAGATTCATCAGACGATGGCTAGGTCAAAGATGCATCAGACGATGACTTAGTCAAAAGGGAATCAGTAACTTCAAATGATCATAACTTTCTACTCCGATGTCTAAAAATTTCATGCTATATACCATTGTAAAGCTAAAAGAAAGTTATACAACTTTCATGAAGACAATATTTTCAAAATCTTCTTAAATCAATATAGATTTTCCCCCGACGTTAGACCACACATTTTTTCCCTTTTCTCTTTTCTTTCTTTTATTCCAAACCAACTTCTCTAACGTATTTGACTCCTCATCTCAAGTGGATAACTTTTTCAAGTATACCTAACTTTAACTCAACATCCTCCATATAAATTTCATATTCCTTACTTGATCACAAACACTCAAAATTTAACACATTCTTATACACTCAAAACAGAACACAACATATACATTCATCCAACAGTGTACTATTACCAGTTCTCAATTTCATGTTAAAGTTTGGGACTCTTAAAAATAAAATTTAAATTTTATGCCTTCATGAAAAATGTAGTCTTATGTCTCTAGTTTAATCAAACTAAGAATCATCTCGTTTGGATAACTAGAGAAAAAATTATGGCTAAAACACATAAGCATACTCAGACATCATATTGCTGCTACAATTTCCAGATCAACTACTAATTTTTTTTCCAAATCTTACCCTAGCACAACTCATATATGAACATTGCATAACTAAGTCATCAAAACTCAATTTACTCATCATTCTAGCTTAATTTAACCATACCCATGATATTTAAAGCATAACTTACTTGATTTGCTCCAAAATCTTCAAAATCTCACTCAACCCTAGCTTCACACACAACCTACGATCATCATCTTGAAGGTTGGAAGGCTTGGGTTTTCTTATGGAAATGAAGAAGATAACATGAATGAAGTAGCAAGTGAAAGAAGGAAGTAAGGTTCAATGTTGGTGATAGTTGGCAACACAATTCGTGAAGAAGGAGAAGAGAAGTCCACAAGAAAGATGAAGACAAGAGTTAAAAATGAATGATGTAACAATTACTTTGGTCTTTTAAGTGAAAGAACCGTGAGACAGTTACAAGTCAATGACACTTGTAATCAAATCTCAAAGTCATTTATCAAATTTTTCACTGCCAATTGATAGTAAATTTTATTACCATTTATCATTTGTCTTGCCACTTGACATATTTCCTAGTCTAAAAAAAATTACCCAAATTTTTATAAATTTTCCCAAAATTCATCAAAAATTCTAAATCATTAAATACATTCTCCAAATAAGTTTTCAACTTATAAAAACTACAATCCTCAATATAATCACATTTATAATAGTTATACCCGAAATTATTCATGAATGCATGTACAATTATTTTCATGTGCAGAAGTTCAATATTCACGTGTATGTGTATATCATATATTGCATGAGCATGAAATGTGTTTTCTAATCTCTCATAAATCTTTCATATTTGCTATTTTAGCCTTAATATGGGTAACGGGATGTTATAACTCTCCCCTACTTAAAAGAAATTTCATCCTCGAAATTTTTACCTGATTGTTCGAATAGGTGGGGATATCGCCTCGTCATATGTTCCTCCGTTTATCATGTGGCTTCCTCAGTGGAGTGATTCCTCCAAAGGACTTTCACCAATGGAATAACTCTATTCCTCAACTGCTTGATCTAAGATCTCACAATCTTGATTGGCTCCTCAACATAACTTAAGTTACTAGTAACCTAAATCTCTTGAGTTGGTATCACATATGTCAGATTCGATCGATATCTTCGGAGTATACTCACATGAAACATATTATACAATTAAGACATCTCATTCGGTAAGGCCAACTTATATGCCAAAGGTCTTATCCTCTCAATGATCTCATAGGAACCAATGTACCTAGGGCTCAACTTGCCCTTTTTACCAAATCTCAATACTCTTTTCCAAGGTGACACTCTGAGAAACACTCTGTCTCTGATACTGTACTCCACGTCACGTCGATGTTGATCCACGTAACTCTTCTGTCTATCTTAAGCCGCTTTAGTTCGGCTTCGGATCAACTTCACCTTATCTACCGTATCTCGTATCAACTCTGGGCCTTCAACTATTCTGAAGCCCTCTTCATCCCAATATGATGGCAACCGACATTTTCTACCATACAATGCCTCATACGGTGCCATCCCAATACTACTGTGATAATGGTTATTGTAGGCGAACTTTATCAATTCTATATATTAATCCCAAACTCCTTGAAACTCCAATACACATGTTCTAAGCATACCCTCAACAGTCTTAATTGTCTTCTCACTCTATCCATCTGTCTGAGGATGAAATATTGTACTGAAGTTCAACTTTGTATCCATAGAAAACTGCAAGCTCATCCAAAATCTCAAAGTAACTTTGAAATCCCTATCCGATACAATGGACACTGGAACCCCATGCAGTCTCACCACCTCATTCACATATCTTCGAGCCAACTGATCTAGTGAGTTATTCTCTCTCATTGGTAAGAAGTGGGCTAACTTAGTCAACCGGTCCACGATGACCTATATCGCATCATTCTGCCTTAGAGTCTTAGGCAATCCCATAATAAAGTCCATGGTGATTCGTTCCCATTTTCACTCTGAAATGGGCAACGAATGTAGTTTTCCTATTGGAGCCTGGTGCTCAGCTTTAACTTGCTAGCATGTCATATAACTAGACACATACTGTTGGACCCCGAACCTTTTTATAAGCTAGGCTTATTAAGGGTGATTAGTCATGTGTAAAGAAAAGGACAATCAATGAAATTGAAAAGAGATAGAAATGATGGTTTAGATATAAGATGGATTTTATGTGAAAAAGTGAGGTGAAAAGTTGGAAAATGTCACATTGAACATGCCTCGGTGT
>JAOTAZ010091947.1:0-11439 GCA_025629785.1 Erythroxylum oxycarpum | reverse complement strand
ATGAAAAAATAAAAACAAAATACAAAAACCACTTTTTTAGCTTTCATAATTCTTGAATACTGAAAAAATCAAAATTAAAAACAGAAACTAAAAATTCAAAAAAAAATACTGAATTTCAAAACAAAAATCAAAAATAAAAAATAAAAGTAGAAACATACGAGACCTTAATATTTTATTAAACTGTTATACCAGATAGCTAGTGATGTAAATTCTCAAATTTAGTATGTAATGTCTAATTCTTATACAAAAAGAGTCTCATATAATTACCCTAATTAACTTTTCTAATGAAAAGAGGTTAGACTTCATATGCCTCTCCCTACTTGAATTTAATCAAATATGTGAAAAATTTTAATTTAGTAAAACTTTTAGGATAGAGATTGAGTTTTTTTGTTTATCTTAACGTTGTTTAAGACTTAGTGAATAAATTATTTATTTTAATGAATGATTATAAAAATTTGTATTTAAAATTCACACTAATAATTGCAGAGTAGAAAAACCAATGACAAAACTAAATAACAATTGTTCGACCAAGCAACTTTTAACTTACACTTACTAAGAATATCTTCTTTGCTACAAGTGAATAAGAACCCTTACAATTATCTTGCTTTATTATGAGTGAAAAGTACCCATTTATAAATCTTATTTAAAGTTGCAACTTTTAACTTACACTTACTAAGAATATCTTCTTTTCTACAAGTGAATAAGAACCCTTACAATTATCTTGCTTTATTACGAGTGAAAAGTACCCAATTACAAATCTTATTTAAAGTTGAGAGGAACCATCACAACTTCTCAAGCAATTTTCCAAATTACTACACTGGCATAACTATATAAAACTTAAAAATTTTCTTTCTTGATCACATCATTGAACTGATGATTAATATGATTTATACAATATGTTTGTACTCAAATGCACTCTTTAACCTCTTAAAGTTCTTACAAACTCTTTATGTCAAAGGTTCTTTTCACAATTCAGTTGTGGTCTATTTATACCCAGGATAAACTTAAATAGTCATTAGACACTATAATGACTAGTTTCTAGATAATATTGGTTAGTTGGTTGCTTTTCTTTAACTAATCTAACATCATTTGACTGGATATCTATTAGCTAGAAAAAAAGTTCTTTCCCGATAACTTTTCAAATAGACCATCCCTTCGACTATCTAGAGAGTAGTACTTTAATCCTTCTTTCTTCTTGTTTCTTGATCTTTCAAGAATTAGTTATTCAGTTGAGTTATGTAACCAACTCAAACTGATTTGTAATCCGACGTGGTATTGGATCTTCTGTCTCACTTTCTTTCGTTTGAAGTTTTAGTTTGCGCTTCCGTCTCATTTTTATTTTCGCGCCTTGCGTCTGATTTTTTTTGTCTGTCTTTTGTATCGTCTGACTTTTGTATTGCCTAATTTTCAACTTCACGCTTCCATCTGCTTTTTTGTCTTAGCGTTTCCATCTGCTTTTTTGTCTTTTTTTTTGCGCTATCGTCTGCCTTTTACATAGTCTGTTTTTCTTCCATCTGTCTTTCTTTCGTCTGTCTTTTATTCTGCTTCCGTCTTACTTTCTTCTTTTCGTTATTATTTTTTCTTCATCAAAATCATTTAAGTAAAGTCATTTTGACTTAACAATCTCCCCCTTTTTTATGATAGCAAATAATCATATTAGAAAGAAAGACAGGTTCAAATAATATACACTATGAAAAATAGGACTAAGTTAAGATCTTCTTTTCTTCTCTTTTTCAGATCTTCTTTTCTTCTCTTTTTCACTTTCTTCATTTTCTTCTTCACTCTTCCTCCCCCTATCTTTTCCTTTTGAATTTTTTCTTCTTCTTGTTTCTTTCTCACTTCTCCCCCTATTTGTTATTGATCAAAAATGATTATGACCGAAGATGCTTCAATATTTCTATCATCATGTCCTTCATCTCCTTTACTTCTTTGCTGAGTGACTTGAAGTCTTTTCGTATTTGAACTATTTCCTCTCGTAAGTCACTTGATGAAGTAGGTCGATCATCATTCTTCTGTTGCTCTTCTTCAAGAGCAATTGTGGTGTTATACGTATCTGAAGATAGAATAGTTATTTATCTTGTAATAATGGCAGGAGGTTGAACAGATAGGTTTGGCTCTGGAAGGTTGAGACCATCAGGGATAGGTAGTTGTAGGACTTGTCTTCCAAGCAAGTGTAAAATTCCTCCAATTGCAGATATAGTACATAGTGGCCTAATACGCAAAATCAGATGCACAAGGTTCTCAGATACGTAATTAATATCTCCAATCCTTACAAATCTACACTTTCCTTTTGTAAGTTTTCCACCCACTAGACAAGGTTCATTGATTGTAGATTGACTACCATTACTACCTGAATCTTGTGAAATATGATGGGAAATGAAAGTTCTCGTCATGTTCTGTGTTGCATAGCATGCTTCATCTATGCGTTACACTTCTGCTTCAATCTGATCTTTTGAAAGATCACCTGTTACCCCCTCTTGGTAAAGTTCCTTCTCCCCCTTATCAACATTGCGGACAATGTAAAGCTTCGGTTGAAGATCAGGCACAACCTTTATCATTGTTCTCTTTTTGATCGGGAGAATAGTGTACCTTTGTTTTGTCATCTGAGTCAGGTATGGTTTGGTTCTTTGATCTCTTAAAAACTCATACATACTCTTCTCATCATCATTCAACAGATGCATTGTACTAGTATTCACCAGAATTGGTTGTAATTGAACTTTCACTAACCTTTTTGGGGTTTCTTTGATGATTATTGAGTTGCTACTCCTTACAGGTTGAACTTCTTCAATAACCTTGATTCTCAAATCCTCTTTTCTCAAAGGTTGAGAGGTATTAACTTGTACTAGACTGCGTTCTACTGTTTTCTTCTTCTGAACAGCGGTGCGAGTGCTTTTACTCTAACTGATTCTCTGCTTCTTGCCTTCTTTAATCAGTCTTGGAGTCTGTTTAGATTGCGGTTTCTTCTTCTCAAACTCCAATTTTCTTTTAATCTCAGTCTCTCTATCCATTTTGGCTGTGTCTTTCCTTAAGATTGGGATTAAATATCTTGTAGGCTGAGATGCTCTTGACTCAGAGTCTTCTCCTTGATTCAACTTTTTGGATTTCTTCTCCTCTTATTGTCGTAAGGTTCGAACTCTGGTTGACCTTTTTGCTTGTTCGAAATTTGGCTCAAAAGTGTCTCCCATCTTCTCTTTAATGAACCTTTTTCTATAATCCCCACCCAATTAACTTCTATTCGAGAAATCATCTTATCTTTTACCGCATCATCTGATGATTTATTTTCTCCAATTATGGGTATTTTCTCACTGGTTTGAGATTTAGAACTTTTTATGAGAGTCCTCTACTTGGCACGCTCCCACTCAGTTCTTGTTGTAATCTCATAATCTACTTCTTCTCTGTCCAAAAGGACTCCAGAATCTCTGAATATCCTTGTTAGCAACATTCTATACAGGTAACTGTTCAAATCTTTCATTGCCTTGACCATATAATGAGAAATCAAAAATGGTAAATCAACGGGTTGGCAATTCAATAGGTAGAATAGGCATTGTTCATCCAACGACGTCACCAAATGCCTTCCTCTCACTAGGGTCGTTGTTTCCATACAATTGTCGATTAACTTCATTTTCCTTCACAACGAACTTCTTCATCCATCTAGCTTTGCTTGTGAGCTTCTCTCTAGCAGATGGACAATCAATGGCCTTCTTAATCGATTCCATTGTCACTATGATAGACAGCCTATCTACTATTGATACAATTGTATTATCTACCATACGCATATTGTTCCAGAAATCATACACTTCATTCTGATAGATGGTCTCTCGGACTTGAAAGAACTTCCTCCACTTGGCTACAACTATCTTTGGTTCAATGTCCATATCGTCCCTCTTTAAGTACTCAAAATCAACATGTCTTCTATAAATCATTGCGTGCTCCATTTGCTACTACGGTTGGTAAGGAACTGATTGCACAGATTTCTTCTTCTAAGGTAGGTCGGTTACTAAGGTTAAGAGATCAGAGTAATGAGAGGTTTTGTTGAAGTTTCTTCAAAGATCAATATCAGGGCATATCAAGAGTATTCTCGAATGGGTGAAGTTCTCAAGACTATGACAATTTTTTCCCTCCAAAACTTTCTTGTCCCAGAAGTTACCATTTTTCACTTACTGTTACTGATGCCGTTAACTTCTACGATCTTTTAACTGGGTTGTGACGTATCAGACGGTTGGTCACATAACATAACCATGTTGAGGTTCTGTTTGATTTCCTTGAACCGTTCTTCACTCAATGGCTTAGTGAAGATGTCCACCCATTGAAGACTTGTTTCAACTAACTAAAGACTCACAATCTTTCTCTAAACGTAGTCTTGTAAGAAATGGTGTGTTACTTCGATATGTTTGACTCTGGAGTGTTGAATTGGATTCTTTGACAAGTTGATGGCATGCCTATTGTCACAAAAGATCGCGATCTCCTCTTCTTGTATAGAGTAATCTTATAACTGGTACTTAATCCACAATGTTTGTGAACAGCAACTTGCGGCAGATATATACTCGGCTTCAGCAGTTGGTAGGGCAATTGAGCTTTGTCTCTTGCTTGACCAGGAAACTAGGTTTGGGACAAGGAAGTGACATCCTCCACTCGTACTCTTCCTATCAATCCTATCTCTGGCATAGTCTACATCACAGTATCCAATCAACTTGAAATCTTTACCTTTCTCATACATCAAGCAAAGATCAGTGGTACCTGCAAGATATCTCATAATTCTTTTGACAGCAATGTAATGAGACTCTCTAGGATCGGCCTGAAACCATGCACATAAACAAACACTGAATAAGATATCAGGTCTGCTTGCTATAAGATAAAGTAAAGAATCAATCATCCCTCTATACAGGGTTTGATCCTCCTTCTTGCCAGTTTCGTCCTTAGACAAAAGGTTTGAAAGATGCATAAGAGTAGCCATTAGTTTTACCTTCTCCATATCAAATTTAGACAACAATTCTTTCACATACTTCTATTGATGGATAAAGATCTTTTCTCCGGTATGCTTAACTTGCAACCCAAGAAAGAACTTTAACTCACCCATCATGCTCATCTCAAACTCATTTTTCATCAAGTTTTCAAAACTAATGCATTACCTTTTTGAAGTTGCACCGAAAATAATGTCATCAACGTAAATTTAAACTAAAATAAACTCATTCTTAATAATCTTTCTAAATAGTGTCTTATCTACCTGACCTCTACTAAACCCGCTTTCAATGAGAAAAGTACTCAGACGATCATACCAAGCTCGAGGAGCTTGTTTCAAGCCGTATAAAGCCTTATGAAGTTTATAGACATGATTCGGATATTTAACATCCTCGAAACCAGGAGATTACTTCACATAAACTTCTTCATCTATAAAGTCATTTAGAAATGCACTTTTCACATCCATTTGAAAAAGCTTTATATCATGACAGACAACATATGCAAGCAGAATCCTAATAGCTTATAGTCTTGTTACCGGAGTATACGTCTCATTATAGTCTATTCCTTCTTGCTAATTATAGCCTTGTGCTACTAATCTTGCTTTGTTTCGACTTACTCTACCTGATTCGTCTATCATATTCTTGAATACCCATCTAGTTCCTATAATGGATTTCTTCGAAGGTTTGGGAACTAAGGACCAAACTTTATTCCTAGTAAACTGGTTCAGATCTTCTTGCATAGCTAAAATCCATGCTTCATCTTTAAGAGCTTCATCAATTTTCTTAAGCTCTATTTCAGAAACAAATGTTACATTGGCTTCTCTTCTGAATTTGGACCTTGTCTGCATACCTTCTCAGGTCTCTCCTATGATCAACTCTTCTGGATGAGAACTCTTATATCTCCAATCTCTTTTCAACTTAAAAGTCTCAGGAATGTCTTCAACTTTGTCTAACTGAGTATCTGATGGTGAAGCGAATTTCCTTTGTATTCAGTATAGAGCACTTGCAACCAAATGGATGGAAGTAGGATATGTTAGGTTTCCTTCCATTCCATAACTCAGATGGAGTTTTCTTCAGCAATGGTCGCAGAAGTATTCTATTCTGAATATAACAAGCTGTATTCATAGCTTCTGTCCAGAAGTACTTAGGAAGATCCATCTCGCATAGCATAGTCCTTGCCATCTCCTGAATCGTCCTATTCTTCCTTTCAACAACTCCATTTTGTTTTGGAGTTCTAGGAGTAGAGAAATTGTGTAAAATCCCACTCTCCTCACAGAATGTTCTAAACTTCTCATTTTCAAACTCACCACCATAGATTCTGTAATTTTTTGGAAAGGACTCTAAAACACTTAAAAGACTCGTCTTTATGTGATAAAAACAAAATCCAACAATATCTAGTAAAGTCATCAACAATAACAAGACCATACTTCTTTCCGCCAAGACTTAATATCCCAATTGGACCAAATAAATCCATATGTAACAACTCTAGAGGTCTAGACGATGTTACAAAACTTTTAGAAGAAAATGTTGTTTTAACTTGTTCTCCATTATAATAACTTTCACAAAAGAAATCCTCGTTAAAACTTATTTTTGGTAAACCTCTTACCAAATCATGTTTAATCAATTTTGAAATATGTTTAAAGCTGACATGACCTAGCATTTTATGCCAGATCTGTTTTTCTTCTTCAGTTGAAATAAAACAGGAAATATTTTGATTTTGAAAATTTTCTAAATTAATTTGTAAAGATTGATTCATATTTTAGTAGAAAAGAATATAGACCCATCCTTGTTTCTGACTTCACAAGAATTTTGATTGAAAGACACTTCAAAACCAAAATCACATAATTGACTAACATTAATCAAATTGTGTCTTAAACCATCAACTAGTAGCACATGGTCAATACATGCAAAAGAATCTTTACCGATTTTGATTATCTTTCCTTACTGGTTGTCTCCAAAAGTTACCGATCCTCTCTTCTTATACTGAAGATCTAGGAACATAGACCTCCTTCCCATTATATGTCGCGAGCATCCACTGTCCAAGGACCAATGGTGCTTGATGCCTCTTCTAAGGAAGAATATCTGCAAGTGATATTATTTGCCTTTTAGGTATCCAAACTTTCTTGGGTCCTTTAAGGTTAGTTCTTACATATGTTGTAGTATGATAATGATGCAATTGATGAGATTTTTTATGAAAATGTGACTGATGAAACTTCTTTTTATGAAAAACCAACTTCTTTTTCTGCTGAATATGATTCTTAGAAAACCCTAATCCAGTTTTATCACTAGGGTGTCTATACTTCCTTAACATGTCGTTCATCTTCCTTGTACTCTCAGTAAAAGTTACTAGATCAGCTGAAAGACTGTTAATCCTTAGCTTTAGCTGATTAATCTCTTTTGATCTATCTACAACTATTTTTCTTTATCTCGTCTACTTGCTTTTTTAAGTAGACGTTTTCTTTTTCTAACTCTTATGTATTTTTTAGACTTTCTACATATTTTTTCTTTAACAGTTTGTACTGTTTTGGAATCGCATGAGAATCCTTTAGTAGTTCTGGGTATCATCTTGTAAATCATTAAATTTTGAAGTTACCTCCTCTTCACTTTCTTCTTCAGCTACTTGGCATATATTCGTTTGTTCCGATGTTTCTGAGTCAGTATCTGATTTAGATGAATCTAGATCTTCCCAGGTTGCCATCATGCTTTTCTTTCCTTCTCTACTCTTCTTTGTCTTTCTCTTTAATAATGGACATTCTGACTTGTAATGTCTTGGTTTATTATACTCATAGCATATGACGGATGTCTTCTCAAACTTTTCATCATCATTTCTATTCTTCTTAAAAGATGGATTTCCTTTAGCTTTTTTCTTCCACATACATTTGATCTTTCTTGAGATGAAAGATAACTCATCATCTTCTTCACTTAACTCCTGATCTGATTCACTGGAATCATCAGTCTTGGATTCTTCAATCTTCAATGCTTTTGATGATGAATTCTTCTTTCTTTGAATCTTATGATTCTTTTGTTCGGTCTTCATTACTATCAATTTGTCCCATCTGGGCTTGTCTTCAGCATCAAGCTCAACTTCATGTATCTTTAAAGATCCAAGCAATTCATCAAGTTGTAGCACACTTAAATCCTTGGATTCTTATACAGTTGTAACTTTTGGTCTCCATCTTTTTGGTAGACTTCTTAAGATCTTACGAACATGGTCTTGATTATCGTAAGTTATTCCAAGAGCTTTAAGTCTATTAATGATTGTTTGAAATCTTCCAAATATCTTATCAATAGATTCTTCATCTTTCATTTTGAACAGCTCGTACTGATACACAAGAATGCTTATTTTGGACTCCTTGACTTGATTTGTACCTTCGTGTGCGATGGATAACGTATCCCATATCTCCTTCGAAGTATCACATCTGTGGACTTTGTCGTACTCACTTCTGTTTAAGGCACAACTCAAAAATAACTTTGCCTTCGAGTTTAGTTGAAATCTCACCTTCTGATCAACAGACCATCTGACTCGTGGAATAGGATTTCCTTTTTCATCTACCGGTGTGTATGGTCCATTTTCTATTATGTCCCAAAGGTCAATATGAGTAGATTCGATAAAAAGCCACATTTTATCTTTCTAGTAGTGATAGTCTTCTCAGTTAAACGCAGGAGGTATAGTGACTGAGGTACCTTCCGCTATGTATATGTGTGATTCTACCATGAATCTTTATCCACACTTTGTTACAGTAATCCTTAGACGCCAAGCTTTGATACCAATTGAAGTGAATCACACGTTAATAAAGACTTTAATAAAAGATATAAAAAAGCACAAGAAGGGGGGTTGAATTGTGTATTCTTTTTCACTGATCCTTTTTTAACAATTTCTTTAAAAGAAACTTGTTCTTTTCTCAAACTATTGAAAATCAATATTATAAAATACTTATGAATTCTCGTATGAAAATAGTAAGATTGAAAATACAAAGTTAAGAGAAAGTTAAGAGTTGAGAGAGTGTTGACACAACCGATTTATACTGGTTCACCCCAAACCGTGGGCTACGTCCAATCCTCATAGATCTTTATGAGATTTCACTAGCTTCACAACGTTACAAGTCTTCTTTGATACCAAGACTCTTCAAGTCTCTTACAACAAGTATTCCTTCACACTTAGCTTCTTCAGGCTATCTGCTATTCTTTTAACTGAAAGAGTTTTTGAGCTTTCGTTACAGCAATTGACCACTCTAGTTTTACGCACAATAAAATTTCTTAACTGACTAAGCTTCTCTTAAAATCTCTAACTTCTGCAGTCTTCGACTTCAAATCGTATTTATAACCTTCGTCTTCAACCACTTCTTAATAACTGTTTCTTTCTTTTTGTTTCTTGATCTTTCAAGAATTAGTTATTCAGTTGAGTTCTGCAACTAACTCAAGTTGATTATTAAACCGACGTGGTATCAGTTCTTCCGTCTCACTTCCTTCCGTCTGATTTTTGTTTTGCGCGACTTTCGTCTCACTTTTGGTTTGCACCTTCCGTCTGTCTTTTATTTTGCACCTTCCATCTGTCTTTCTATCGTCTATCTTTTATTTTCACGCTTCTGTCTGATTATTGCTTTGCTGCTTCCGTCTCATATTCTTCTACTTCTGTCTTACTATCTTCTTTCATTATGATTTGTTCTTCATCAAAATCATTCACGTAAATTCATTTTGACTTAACAATGCCTTCTTCTGCTTCAAGGACTCCAGATAGGCCTTACAGTTTCTCTCTAATGGCTATCCTTGCCACAGTGGAAGCAAGTTCCCTTCGAGATAGTCTTCTTTGCTTTCTTGACACCTCCCTTAGGCCCTGCGGACTTCTTCTTCTTTAGACTCTTTTTCTTCGAACCAGAAGAGTCCACCAACATCATAACCTTGTCCTTGTAGATAAATGACTCAACTGCCTTGAGCATGTTGACCAGCTCGAAAATTATACTGGATATATTGTTCATCCGATAGTTAAGCATATATTATGAGCAAATATCGGTTAAACCCGTTAGAATTAAGTCAATACTTAATTCATAATCGAAAAGAAAACCTAAAGGGCCAACCTCTCAATGTATCCATTCATCTTCAACGTGTATTGCACTGGAGATGAGCCTTTAATCATTTTGGAGTGGAAGAGAAATCACAAAGTCTTGAACCTTTCAGACCTTGCTTGCTCCCTAAGATGATAGACTATAGTATAAGCATCCATAACCTCGTGCTGCTTTTGCAACTCCGATGACATTATGGCTAAAATAATACAATTAGTCATCTCATTATCATCAAGAAGCTTCCTATATGCCCTCCGATCATCATCAGAAACATCAGCAGTAAGGGGATCGGAAAGTGGTTCTTCCAAGATATAACCAAGCCTCTCAGACTTGAGAACTATTCTTAAGTTCCTAAGCCAGTCAAGGAAGTTTGGTCCAATCAACTTGTTAGCTTCCATCAATGATCTTAGATTCACACTAGTACTGATGGTGTTGAGTTGGGAAATAATAACCTTTCATCAAAGAGAGAAAAATTAAAATGTACTTAAATGCATATCTATAAGGACTTTAATAACACACATTATGGCTCCTACTATTTTTCACAATTCCATAACCCTCAATATAAATCCGAGAGAACTCGTAGAGAAATTCTCCTAGTAGGTCGATATCCAATATCCCTAAAAATGACATTGGGTTTGCCTAACAATCTACCTTAGTTCAACTGGTAGGTATCGATCAAACCAATTGCATCTCCAATGTAACTATCGAATCTAGTGTTATCAACTGTTGATGTGTGCACACTCATTGGGCTATCAACTCTTGACACTTTGATATTGGGTTCGCCTAACAAACCAACGCTTCTAGTTAAAATCAACCCATTAATCCGAAAATCCTATTTCCAGGGTTCGAACATATCCGTGTAAAGCGGACTTGGGTGCCCAACAACCCTAACTTTAAAAGGACTTTGGTTCTCTTCATATTAAAGGAAGGTGTTAGTTTTAATATTCTAAGTGAGGAGTTTGACTAAGGTCTCAACTAACTTAGATGATCTTATACATATAACTTTATATATATATATATATATGGGTATATACATACATATAGTTATTATAACTACATGGCATGATATGGACTACTCAATCAAATTGGGCTGAGCCCATAACCATCCATCATAATATAGTCACACATGTCAATTTTTCTAGTCATACTAGAAAATCTATTGCTATACTCAAATTAATTCAAAATTAATTTTTATAATTTTACAAAATTTCCAGAACATCAAATAATCATTCCAAGCATCTCTAGGTCATTTAATGATGATCAAAATAATTTAGGAGTCATTCAAAAATTATTATGATCACCGAAACACCGATAAGACACCAAAATTGACAAATATCACTTCTAAAATTTTTATGGAAATTAAATTTCCAGAAAAATCATTTAAGCATGTATAAAACATCAAATTAACACATTTTTATCAC
>JAOTAZ010091890.1:0-21386 GCA_025629785.1 Erythroxylum oxycarpum | reverse complement strand
GAAGGAAAAAAAATCTCTTTTTTATGGTTTTCATAGTTTTTGAAAATAGGAAGAAACCAAAACAAAAAACAGAAACTAAAAATTCAAACAAACAAAATTTTTTCGCTGAATTTAAAAAAAAGAAAGAAACAAGCACCCCCCTTAATTTTTTATAAGCTAAGTTTGACTTTTCTATGGTAGCATAAATAGCATGTTTGATGTCAAAGGGTATTGCATGTGTAGAGCTATGATTTTGTATGTAATTTTAAATTAAAATTAATTTGATCAAGTTTTAAACAACGTAAGTAATGTCTTTTATATTTTCTGGTACTAGAATATATATCTTCCCTATTTGGAATGTTGGAGGTAACCGAAAAGAATTTATTTGATTGAGGGAAGAATAGACGTTCAAAGTAAAGAGTCCAGTCAGGTGTTACTGGGCTTTTATCTGAAGTGATGTGACCTAAGAAGCGGGCTTACGCTATGAGGTCTGTATACTGCAAGATGAGAAACAAGCTTTGAACATCATGGCCTATTGGTATTTTATTATGATAACGTAAAATTGATAATTTTGGTTGGAAGTTGGAAGTGGAGGTGGGGAATAGGAGCACAGGGGAAATCTAAAAGATATGATCTCTATGGGGACTAGTGAGAAAGGGCATATGATTGCGTCTGTACTATAATGCTACACAAGCCTGGCCCATCTCCCTGTCCGCGGAGCTCACCCACCACCCTTACTAAGTAATTGCTAGGAACCAAATTCATAACCTTATGCCAATTTTATTTAAGATAATCTCGTTCGAAACTTTAATCCTACTTGCTACTCTTCTCACCTCCCCCAAGGAAAGTGTCTTATAATAAAATATTAAATAATTCCCCACGTGAGGGATCAAACATACACGTGTCACGTTTCCCTGCTTTGTTCCCGTATTTTCCGAGGGACAGACGCCATGCCCACACGTGTCTTCTGTATTGTGGATATGGTAAGCATGACCTCCTTATGACGTCCTTATCTCCATCTGGTATCGTATGAATGGAATTTTGTAATTACAATATATTCTGAACCCATTTCAAAATTAATTATTTGTCATTTTCAATTAAATTTATTAAGTATTATGTAATTTCAGATACTACTTTTCATTATAATTAATTTCACACGGTACAATTTAATTCTCCAGTATCGTTAGTTCGACGTTTAAATGTTCCCTAGGATTTGATTCATATTTAGTCATAAAGTTGTGATTTTTTGGAGAGTAAAAGAAAATCTGTGTCCCACACCACACAAAAAAGAGAACAGCAAACAAAACTGAGTGGCTAGCCAGTAGCCACAACTTGTTGTATACCTAGCCATGTGTAGGGACTCTAAAGAGAATCTTCATCGGACAAAATTCATTTCTTTTTTCTTAATATATAAACAATGGAACAATATCCCGTTCATTCCCTATATCTCGCGGAGAAGAATCATGTGCTTTCACATCCAACAGAAAGCTCTACCATAATAAGTACTCACAATATTAGATAGCGGCAAATAAATTAAGTCGCATAATTACCACATTAATCTTCTGTATTTTATTCAAATGAAAAAGGAACAATGTGTGTGTAGTGGGGTTCATGAAAATAACAGAAGACCCGCTAAGGCAGACAAATGTCTTGTCTCTGTCTGCTAGAATCCCATTATATATCGTGACATCCATGCCCAACTTGTGCGTTACTATGATAGTGATAGAGCGTTCCAGGAGGGGATTAACGCAAGTTTGATACACTTAACGGGGACAAAACTAAACTTGTTTAAAGTATAATTCGAGACTTGTGAGTGTTTGAACTAATTTTTAGCGATAAATTAAATATTTAAAAACAACTTTTAAATAGAAACAACTCTTGAGATGCAAATACTTGTTTACCACCCTGTTGTTAGATGTGGGCAACCTAAAGAAATTACCAAGAAGATGGGGGTCTGTTACTTCCAGTTTCTGCTCGATCGAGACTTTGGGATTTTGGGAGCAAGCAAGAGCAGTGCAAGGTTGGCTGAGTACTGTTGGACGAGCCAATGAAGGAAAGTCATGGAGCGACTATTTGGTCATGAACTTGACCTACTTTTATAAAACATACGGTTGCTTCTGCTTGTGTTCCCTTCCAAGGAAGGACTTTTCTATCTAGTGGGCTACCTAACCACACCTTTAACTTAAAATGGAGATTTGACTACGAATAGGATATCCTCCCAACTCTTTTTCTTTACGTGATATACCTTACCTTGCCTATTCTTTAGGTTTTAGCCGTTTCTAATGAAGTGCTGAAAATGGAAGTGCTTAAAAATTAATTTCCAATTGTAATTTATCTTTTCATGCTCTTCTTAGAAGAGAAACGAAGGTCCTGTTAGGCATTTATACTATGAGTCTGATGATTTATGTACATAATCCAACATCTAATAATTTTTGAATGGAGGCCATGTCCTACTTCCATGTGAAATAACATAAAGGCCCTGTTTGACAATCAACTTAAATAACAAACCCTTACATTCAATTTTCAGAATATAAGACCTTTCAAATAAGAGAATAAGGATACAAAATCTGATCAGACATAAGCTACAAAACCATCAAGAAATAATTACCTGATTTGCAAATCTCCAATATAACACCGAAATCACCACACTTTCGAAGAACCCGAAAAACTTGATGACTGGAAAAAACTTAGTAAAGACTAACAGCTACCAATTGTATTGATCTGTTGCATTTTATAGGTGAAAAAGAGACATTGGGCAGTTGTGAGTAATAAATGAAGTTAAAAGCAGTAAATTAAACAACTAGCTACAGCCCCAAGAAATTAATGCAACAAAAGACAACATACTTGAAAGTATTTCTGCAGTAAAGTGTGATTCAATCAACTGCTATCAGACTTGAAAGTATATCTGCAGTAAATCCACTTCAATCAACTACTATCAGATTTCTCATTTAATGAAACCTACCTCGAATATACTTTCATTAAATGTTAGATTTTGTTTCAGACTAGTTAGAGGAATTGCAAGTATGTTCTGTTAACTCAACATAAAGTTACAAATAGTTACAACAAAGTTAATTGTTATGGTCAGTCAGTCAACAACAAGAAGGCAACGCAAAAAGAAACAAGTTAATCCATATTATTCAGAACCCAAAAAACAATACAAAATTCACAAAACCCAACAGCAGAAAGAGGTGTAAAATTTAAGAAAAAAATTGAACAAACAATAAAGGCACAAGCAGAAGAGTTCCAATGGCCAAAATTATATTTCATAAGTGTGTACCTGCAAGTTTAATCTTCAAAAGGTAATCCTACATTACCTGCAAGTTCATGCTCTTGCCCTTCTTTTGCAACAAATTATGCAAGTTCTGCTACTATATAATCAAATAGTGCCTGAAATCACAGTCAAATTTTAAAGTTAAAAGATCTTACATCTAACTACCTTTAGTTTTATCACCAATCCTTTGAAAAAATAGTAACGTTTATAATTAATTAACATAAGTTGCATGCTAACCTACTACTCTATTTCTTCTATCCTACATCTATGGTGAACAACAGTTCTATGTACGTATGTGACAATCAAAATTGGAGGCAGGTTACATCTTGTTTCTTCTCAATTCTCAATTAGGTCCTAAGGAGGATCCATCATGTCATTTTCAAGGGGTTTGGACACTCCATCTGTTTTTGTCTGAACCACTCCAGAAAGGCTCTGAAATGTATGGAAGCCACTTCCAATTATTTTCACCTCATTCTTCTTTCCAAGCCCATCAGACTTTCTAGTATTCTTTCCTTCGATGCCTTTAGCCCAAGTGTCAGCAGTGGTTGAAACCAATTTGACTTCTTTCCTGGTCAATTTCTCAATCAACTGGTTGGCAGCCCCAACCTCTTCAACTTTGATCCTCCTTCTGGACTCCTGTACAAACTTAGAATTACTTGGAGGAGCAGTTAGAAGCAGCTTGATTCCCCAAAAACCATATGCTTCAACATTTCCTACATAAAAGGAAATCCTTAATACAGCTAAAATTGATGTGAAGAAGCAAAAATAATGAGTTAGGAGAAAGCATAATCGGATTCTCTGCGTCCAAATCATACTTCAAAAACCCACATCAAATTCTCAATACCCTTAACACAACAATCACTACCAAAAAGACCCAATATTTTTCAAAAACAAAACAAACCCTAACTACCTTTTCCAATTCACTGCTCCTCTAAGCATCAACCTCTGTAGGCACCGCCATCGATGTCAGCTTTGTAACGCCAAATTACTTCGGCGGTGGCGCTGATCCACTCAATCCCTTTGGACTCACAATCTCAGTAGCCATTAAAGGAAACAAATCACATAACTCCAAGACGCCAATTGACAAAACCAAAACCCAAATCCAATGTTCGGAGCACGATAAAAGAAAGACGATAAGGTCAATCTAAAACCCCTTAAACTCAGAAACAAAAAACGACCCAAATTTCCTGAGAAAATGTAGCAATGAGCAAGGAGATCAATGATTTAGCTAACCCTAGAAATCAAAGAAAAAAACACGGCAAAAAAAAGAAGATAACATATCCGAAATCGAGATAAAGAGCGAGGTGTGTGGGGTGTATCTAGAGAAAAAAAGAAGACAGACGGCTTCAACTTGAGCTCGAGGGAAGAGAGAAGGAGATCAGAGGATTATGAAAGAAGGAAAAGGGTTTGGTAGTTAAGAGGAGACGTTGTTGGGTCGTTGGTTACGGTGCTGCTCCGGCGATGAGCAAATCCTGTCGTGTGAGAAGGAAAATTCGGAGGATGGATCGGAAGAGTAGAGAGAAAATGAGCCGATTGTTCTAGATTGGAAGAGAGAGGAAAGAAAACACAGGTGAAACAGTGGGTATTTTTCAGTAAATATTCTTGCTTCAATAGCTTCAATGCTTCTCTCGCAAACCAAAAAGTTTTACTGGGTATGAGTTAGTATATTACCTCCTTCATTTTCTGTCAATTGTCAATGAAAATCTACCGGTATTGATATCATTTGAGGTCCTCATCCTCTTCTATAGCTTAGAGTCATAGACCATATATAACATTGTAAGTAACTCCTCATACACTTTAAATTAGACATATTTATTGTCGCAAAGTATTGCTGCATATCGTATAAAAAAACTTTTTAACTCATTGGCGCTCCATTTGCCATAAAATATTTAGCCTCATACACTTTCCCTAAAGTCTTAGTAGCTCAAACTCCAATTTTCAGTCATAGGACATTTGAATATTAATAAGTTATAGCTTACCTTCTCACAAGCTTTTAGTTGCTCTTTGAGTACTCTCATAATTTCTTGAAACTCCCACACTTCAAAGCATTTGAACAATGAAATCATTCCCTCGTTCGCTGTGACTACAAGACAAATGATTGTCTTTAATTTTGTAGCTCTCTTAATTGCTTTCACCAATCATTAATCACAACCAGGCTCAGGCTCTTATAACAGTTGTCACAAGGACTTTTCTAAATAGTAAATACAACAAAATGAGAATAAATTTCAAAGTCCTTATGTAGCAATCAATCTTAAGCCTGTTAAAACTCAACTTCATTTGTGATCTTTAAGTAATTTATATACAAGTTTGGAATAATGATGTCCAAAAAGTGAAGGAGGTCTCTTATTGTCCTCCCTCTCGATGGCAATACCTGGTTGAAGGCTTGAAGCTTGAAAAGTGAAGGAGCTAGGTCTTTGATTGTCCAACCTCTCGATGGCAATACTTAGTTGAAGGCTTGAAGCTTTGATTTTCTAAGCAATTTTATAATTTTCAGCCTTTAGCTAATGTTATAACTTCTGGAACATTAGGGTTGTAGCACCAAAACATAACGATTTTCGTGGCTTAATATTAAAGAGTTTAGTTGAAGAAATAAGAAACAATATCGAACAATATAGAGGAGAAGTGGTTGTTCAACTGCTAACTTTACCACATTGAAGAAAATGGTTGAATTAAAACTTAATTTGTAAACCATGGTTGCCTCATAGAAATGATTGGACTACCCATATTCCAAGGAAATGGGAGGATTGACGATACTAGATAGTATAAGTAGTCATCATTCTAGTCTTCGTGCATCTTGATTATCCGATTAACTAGTCCACCCTTGCAGCTTCTAGTAAAAAAGGTTTGCAATGGGATGTCTTTGTAGGAATACATAATGTTGCAGAGAATCGTGAAGAAGATGACGATGGAGGCACTAGTCGTTAATTTTAATGAAGGTCTACTATTGTTGGCATACGCCTTAGACCACTATACCGTATACCAGCGTATATATATACTGCGTTGTAATCGGAATATGGCATGTAATAACCGAATGTGATTTGATTCCCTCTTTCTCTCTCTATGTGATTCTGTGTATCCTTCTCTCTCTCTAATCTCTCTAATCTTTCGAACCTTCTATCCTTCACTTTCTACACGATTTTCTCAAAACCAGTAATTCGTACAACAATTGGTATCAAAGCGGTCGAACTTGGGAGACGACAATGGCGAAGAGTACAAGGAATGCTGAGTTACGTAAGATGGAGGAAAACTTGAAGGGAGTGATGGAAAGGATGCTAGCGGAAATGAATAACAAAATGCTCTTAGAAATGAATAACAGATCAGAAAAAGTGGAGAAGGAGATGTCGGAGTTAAGAAATATGATGATGCTGACTTTACAAAAAATGAGTGGGGATGCTGGCCCATCTGAACCACCGTCTCAAAGCAGTTCTGAGAAAGTGACACAGACACAGGAAGAGAGAGTACTACCAGGGAGGATGAGTCGAATTGTATTTCCGGTATTTGATGGTGATAACGTGAAATTATGGATCTACAGATGCGAGCAGTACTTTTCATTAGATCAAACACCGGAGGGAATGAAGGTGAACGTGGCTATTCTACATATGGATGAAAGAGCACAAGAGTGGTATCGGCTATACGTTCGGAATTGTAACAAACGAGAGATAGTAGATTGGGAGGAGTTCACTAAAGCTCACTCAAACAACGTTTCGACGTAGAAATCTTTGATGACCCGGTGGGAGACTTTAAAGACTTAAGGCAGGAAGGAACAATACCGGAATACTGTGCGTTGTTTGATCACCATTCCAATCGGCTGGCACTACCAGAGGAATATCTAGTCGGATTCTTCATCAAAGGACTTCGTCCAGAAATAGGAGTAACTGTTAAGCTGCCTGAGCCCAACTCCCTGCATCACGCATATACTCTGGCGAGGAAGCATGAAGCGATATTAATTTCAGCGGGCCATACCTTCTTTAATAAAACTAATAATACGAGAAGTTTGGGCGCCCCGGGGGACATTCCCACAGTCCATCAAAAGGGCCACCAACCAATAACATGAGAAGGAATGTCAGTTCAGAAGGGTTGTTGCCTACGCCGACAACCATGTCACGAGTGTCTCCTCCGGCGAGACCGTTCAAACCACAGAGATCAATTAGCAGTAAAGATTTTGATGAAAAAAGAGCTAAGGGATTATGTTTTTGGTGCGATGAGAAGTACACGTTAGGTCACCAGTGTCGAAAACGCCAACTACAGTTCTATGTGGTTTCAGGGGAAGAGGATAGTGTGCAAATTGTACCGACAGTCGAAGAAACAGGGTCAGATGAAAACGATGAACAAGGCGACGTTCCCTAGGTCTCGATGCAGGCTATGTTAGGGTGCTCAGGAGAAGGAGAGTTCAAGCAAATGTAGATGATCAGCATATATCAGAGAAGGCAAATCCACATCCTAATCGATAATGGGAGTACACATAATTTTGTGGACTCTTCAGTCATTAAAAAGGGAGGATGTGAGATACAAGACATTAAGCCTGTATCCATAACCGTGGGGGGAGGGTTACAGCTGAAATGCTATCAACGCTGCAAGAATTTTACGTGGAACATGCAAGGAGTCCTGTTCACCATGGATGCTCTGGTTTTAGCATTGGGGGGTTGTGATGTTGTTTTAAGGGTACAATGGTTAGTCGGACTGAATGATGTGTTATGCAATTTTAAGGAAAGAACAATGACTTTCCAGTGGGAAGGGAAAGTGGTAACAATTTATGGAAACCCGAAAGGGAAATCATGGATTCTTTCCAGCAAAAGGCTTGAAAAGCTGTTGCGAGGACTGTCAGAAAGGCAGCTATTTATGTTGAGATTGACGACACCTCTCGAATGCTAGCTCCAACAGATGAGTTTAAGGGAGGGTCAATGGAGTGCAGATGATGTAATCAACGCTATATTGGCAGATTACGCCACGATATTTCAAGAACCGACACAACTTCCACCAGACCGTAAATATAATCATCAAATCATTTTGAAGGAAGGAGTGGAAGCCGTCAACGTGCGTCCTTATCGGTACTCGAAAATGCAGAAGGATATAATTGAACAAACGGTGAGGGACTTGATGAAACAAGGGTTTATTCGGTATAGTTATGGCCCCTTTGCGTCGCCGGTAGTGCTGGTGAAGAAGAAGGACGATACCTGGCGTATATGTGTAGACTACCGCGAGTTGAAAAAGAACACTGTTAAAGACAAATTCCCGATTTCGTTAATTGAAGAGCTTCTGGATGAGTTGCATGGAGTAAGTTGGTTTACCAAGTTGGATTTGCGTTCGGGTTACCACCAGATACGAATGCAGCTGGAGGATATCTCCAAAACAGCATTTCGGATGCACGAAGGGCATTATGAGTTCATGGTAATGCCCTTCGACTTGGCAAACGCTCCTTCGACATTCCAGAGGTTGATGAATGAAATATTCAAACCCTTTTTACGGCGATTCGTGTTAATCTTCTTCGATGACATTTTAATTTACAGTCCGTCACTCCAGTCACATGTCGAGCACCTGTCGGTAGCCATGCAGACACTGAAGGATAATCAGTTATTCCTAAAGGGAAGCAAATGTACCTTTGGAGCTAGGCAGATCGAATATTTGGGGTATACGATCTCAGAGAGTGGGGTTACCACCGACAACCGGAAGGTAAAAAAAATAGAGGAATGGCCAGAACTGAAAGGAATTACAGAGCTCAAGGGATTTTTGGGAATCACAGGATACTATCGTCGGTTCATAAAAGGGTACGGGTTAATAGCTAGGCCCTTAACAGAATTATTGAAGAAGGAGAGAATCACTAGCTGGGTCTGGCGGACAGAGGAGAGAGAAGCATTTGAGGCACTGAAGAGAGCAATCATCTTAGCTCCAGTCCTAGCTCTGCCAGATTTTTTGAAAACTTTTGTGGTGGAAGCAGATGCGAGCGAACAGGGCATTGGCGCGGTATTACAACAGGAAAATCATCCAATTTCATTTCTCAGCAAAACACTGGCCACTCGACATCAGGGATTATCAACTTATGAGAAGGAGTTCCTAGCAATCATCAAGGCGATCAGGTACTGGCATCATTACTTAAGTTATAAACAATTTATTGTCAAAACAGATCATCGCAACCTCAAATATTTACTGGAGCAAAGATTGTCCACTCCATTTCAACAATCTTGGCTTCCCAAGCTCTTGGGGTACGATTTTAAAGTGCAGTACCGGAGTGGGAAAGAAAACGTCGCCGTCGACGCCTTATCCCGGATGACAACCACGGAGATGTTAGTACTCACAGTGACGCAAATACAGGGGGAACTCCTCGAAGCAATTAAGAAAAGTTGGGAGGAGGATCAAACTATCAAGGAAATCGTGAAGCAACTGGAGATTGGACAGCGTAAATCGGGCCCATACGAGTGGAAGGACGGGCTTTTACGATGGAAAGGGCGGTTAGTGGTGAGAGCCAACCCTACACTGCGCCAGCAACTTCTGACTATCAGTCACGATGATGCGATGGGGGGTCATGCAGGTGTGTTGGGCACGATGAAGAAGGTCCAGAATATGTTCTTCTGGAAAGGGCTGGCTAGGGACGTGAGAAATTATGTACAAGGTTGCATGGTGTGTCAACGAAGCAAACACGATAATTCGGCCTACCCTGGATTGTTACAACCAATTCAAATACCAGAAGGAAGTTGGACGGAAATTAGTGTTGATTTTATTGAAGGTCTACCGCTGTCTAAGGGAAAGTCGGTCATTCTGGTGGTGGTGGACCGATTCACTAAATATTCTCATTTTATTCCAGCTAAACATCCGTATACGGTAGAGGGAATTGCGGAATTATTTCTCAACAATATTTTCAAATTACATGGAATGCCGGAAAGTATCATCAGCGATCGAGACCCTGTTTTCCTGAGCAAATTCTGGAGAGAACTATTACGCCTGCAAGGAGTCTGCTTGAAGTACTCCACTGCCTATCACCCCCAGACAGACGGACTTACAAAAGCTGTAAATAAGATTTTGGAGACTTATCTTAGATGTTTCTGTGGAGAAGAACCTCAGAGATGGAGGGAATGGTTGGCGTTAGCGGAATGGTGGTATAACACGACATATCGCCTGTCAATTAATTCGACGCCATTTGAAGTGCTTTATGGGTATCCACCACCAGTTTACACTCCGTATATCGCAGGCGATTTAAGAGTGGCGAAGGTTGATTAGGTTCTGTTAAACAGGGAAGGCATGACCAAGGTAACGCAATTTCATTTGCAGAGGGCGCAGAACAGGATGAAACAATATGCGGATTCCAGGCGATCAGAAAGGGAGTTCGAGGTGGGGGAAAGAGTACTGTTAAAACTTTAGCCATATTGACAGTATTCACTCTGTAGAAGGAGCAATCAGAAGTTGGCGCCTCTGTATTATGGTTCGTATCGAATAATTCAATGGGTCGGTAAGGTGGCGTACGAACTGGAACTGCCTGAGGAATCGTTGATTCATCCAGTGTTTCACGTTTCACAATTGAAGAAAGCCATCGTGAAACACGACAACATCTCTTCATAATTACCCAGAAGTATTGGTTCAATTGAACGAGTACCAGTGGCGGTTTTGGGACGACGAATGGTTATGGGGAACAATCGGGCGGTCACCCAATGGCTCATTCAGTGGTCCGACGATGATGGTTCTAGAGCAACATGGAAGTATGTTTTCAATCTCCAAAAACGTTTTCCGGAAATTAACTTGGTGGACAAGGACATTAACGGGGTGGGAATTGTTGCAGAGAATCGTGAAGAAGATAACGATGGAGGCACAAGTCATTAATTGTTAGCAATACGTTATGTTTTAATGAAGGTCTACTATTGTTGATATACGCCTTAGACCGCTATACCATATACCAACATATATATATATTGCATTGTAATCGGAATATGGCATGTAATAACCGAATGTGATTTGATTCTCTCTTTCTCTCTCTAAGTGATTCTGTGTATCCTTCTCTCTCTCTAATCTCTCGAACCTTCTATCCTTCACTTTCTACACGATTCTCTCAAAACCAGTAATTCGTACAACACATAAGAGCAAAGGAGACAATTAAGAAAGAACTTCTTGAGAGAGATGATTATATGGTTTAGTGGAAGATTATAGATCTCAAGTGGGGACAACAACATCCTCCTCCTCTTCATGCTGCAGGTGTCTTTGTAAATCCCAAACTGAACATAAAGTCTAACACAGTCCTCTTAGAACCATATGCTCTAATTTATTTTTCATAAGATGACAACTGAGAAACGTGACAAATTTTCTTTGTCAATATTTGATTATTAGAAACAAGCATCCAACTACTCTTATTGGCCCATGTCTCTATTGGAGGGGGGGAAAATGATGAATCAAAGTAATGTCGAAGTTTGAATCATTCGTAATGACGACCATACATTACAAACTATCACTTGCATCTAAAAAATGCTTGACACTAAAACGTTTCCTACACATGCATGCAACATTAGATATGCTCTGCCACGTAGAAGTAATTAATGATAAGTGCTTTGGCATATAATTATTTAATTGGTTACTGCAAGTTTCCAAAATTTCTAATGAAAAATTTGTAACTTAATCTCAAAGTAGTACTGTAGAGTACAAAGGATACCGTTTCCAAAGCAACCTCAGCAATTGCTCGAGGAAGACAACAAACTTTCAAAAGCTATATACAGCATGAAATTCATATTACACCAAAAATTAAAGTTCAAGTACACGCAAAGGGCCAATACCAGACAGCCTGCATCATTGAAGAGGGGGTCATTTTTGTGATGTGCTGTCAGAATGGATATCTAATCGCATTTGCTCTTTAAGTATTGTTTCAACAGCATCCACAAAGCTCGACAAGTTTTCTCGTAGATTTATACTTAACGAATTCACAACCCCCTGACAAATGAAACCATTTTAAAGGTGTTAACAAGTTCAATCATTGGGTAAAGATGTTCAAATAAAGCTTATCATTTTACAAGTGCACCCTTTCCCTCAATGTGTGCTGTATGCGTGTGAAAGTGCATGTATGTGCTCATGCAAATGTTAATTATGGGTTTGCACCAATTTTACAAGTATGTGCACACACCACCTTAATTTTTTCTTACATTAAGCTCTTACTAATATTAGGGTGCTTCTCAAATCAGTGTTTTGATAACTCGGTGATAAATCAAACACACAAAAAAGATGAGTTTAACATGCTTACATGGAAACAAGTTTAGGAAAAAATGCATGTAATGCAAAGAATTAGGAAACTCTGAGGAGAGTATACTGAAATTAAGAATAGATAATTAAGTTAAAATTCCCGGCTCAAAAGGACAATGGAAGAAGAAAATACTTACCTCAACCTTGCATAAAAAACTCAAAGAAATATCCTTCGAGTGGTGATCTGAACTCTTCAGGGAAATCAGCTTTAATGGAGAACTTGAAATGGGCCAACCATGGTAGACCTTTATGTATGCATCAACTCCACCAACCAGATGAGCAAGTATTGTCTCATCTCTATCCAAGTATTCCAAGGAGTACCTGCGTTATAATGAACAATATATGAAATATCAAAATAGTTGGAAAGAGAACACAGTAAACACTTCAGAAACCATTAACATATCCTTGAGAATTTCACAGCTCAAAGACTGATTAATTTTCTACCAAACTAAAAATTTTCACCTAGAATTACTTGCAGTCTTTACTAGCAATCGCCTCAAGGTGCACTGGATAATCCTATCCTGCACCTTTCTTACAAGCCACTGTATTGAAGACCTGGTCTCCATTAAAGACAACTGTGGAAATGACTCCCTGCAATATATTACAAATTAATAGCTCATGTTTCCAGGAATGAAGAGTATGGCCAAAAAAGTCACCATAAAGGAATTAGATAACAACAATGACATTCTAATTCCCACATAACATGTCATGTTAGAATTACATGGTCGTTAATTGGTTACACATCCTATGAAAAATGAAAACCGTATTCAGCTAAAGTCAACTCAATTAACCTTAATCTTGTAGGCATAAAGTGTGATATTGCTAGTCTACAACAAGTACTGTTCATATTCTGGTGTAATTCACTTTCTGGAATTAGAAGTTGAAACTTATAAATAGTTCTTTGATTAATATGGCATTCATTGATGTTGCAACTGAAAGGCCCAATTCCAGTTCCACGCCCAAACTCTTAAAATCTACTCTACTTAATAATGTAGGTGAGGCATTGAACACGAAAAAAGAGATGGGAAATTTTAGAACCCGGCAGCAGTTATTCTAGAGTTTCTTGCTTTTTAATTCTAAAGAAAATATGATCCGAAACCTTAAACCAATATAAAACCAAACGAAAAACAGACCTGGAAGTCTTTGCAGCATCAACAACATCACCTATGTATACATCATTGGGAAATATCTGGACAAAAGCAAAAACAGAAAGAGCATTGGCTGCAATGTCCAGTAAGCAAGACTGAAATAAGAGGTGAATTTGAGACAGCACATATTAGAAAGACACAAGCATAATGCCACCAGACTGCTTTCTGCTAGGGTTTGTACTCTTGAGGAACAAAGCACTTTAAGCAGATGAAATACATAATTTAATGTTTTCAACATATAAAGCATATCATCCATATGGAAGATTTGTAGTCGTTTCAATATGTCCCTAATTAAGCCTCCAACAGATCCATTTGAAGCTTCAGATGAATATTCCCAACGAAGATATAACTATTTCACCAAACAGGTTATTGTACTTTTCACAGTAGAGGTAATGCATGGTCTACATTGTAATTGTCTGTTAATTAACCATGGATGACACTTTTTCCTTGAAATTTTATGCACCCTAAGAATTGATAAACCAGAATGATACAAACTTCAATTACTTCTTTACAGGGAATACATGTTAATATGCTTCTCCATACTTATATTGATGATGTTGAACTGCCACCATGACATGTTCCATTTACTTCGCATAGGATTGGCTACAATCCTTCGTTACAGCACCGTCCATGAACAGCAAAATGCGTATGAGTTATAATGAACAGCAATCCATTAGTTTAATAAGAGAAAATGGTACATACCTCAACAGTCTTAATCTCCATAGTTCCACTAAGAACTTCTATTAGCAATTCATGATTTACTTCAGATGGCCTAGAGGTATCATCAATGCTTTGATATTGTGACATGCCCTCTAATTTAGGAATATATGTCCGCAACGATAACCTAATGAAAGTTCCATCAAATTCAACGATATGTAGACCTGATAATGCATCTTCAATTTCTTCCAAAGCATCAAACCTAACAGTAAATCACAAATTAAGAAGTTATGAGGCACGCACAGAAGCCATAAGGTATGCAAACATGAACCCTACAAAGATAGGTTACCTTTTAAATAAATACTCAAAATTCTGCAGGGAGTTCAAAATTGACTTGCTTTCTTCAATTTGATTATCAAGCTTCAAAATCTGAAACGTTGCACACTCTCATTAACTGGCGTCAATAATATTAGACCAAAGAAGAGAACTCTGGAAAGAACAAATCAAAAATACTTGAATATCATAATATGGGCAATAATGACTCCTTGATGATCTTCAATACGCCATGCGCATACATAAGGTGGGGAATAATTAACTCTCTTGTAATATTAAATACGTTCATAAATAGGCTCCATAGCACAAACACAATAATGTCTCAGAAAAATTTAATTTATTTAAAGAGATAAACATACCCTAGGCTAGTTAGCATCTCAAGATATGTCTGTAAGGTTTCAATTAGCTATATGCAAGGTTGAGAAAGTGATTAAAAAAAGGATCACCCTAATGATACCTCAAACTCATGATTTTCATGGCTGTTAATTGAGTTGGATCCATCTCCCACATAAGAATGGTAATTTTGACCATCTTTGTCTTCCTGAACCTGTAATGCAATATAGGCCAGGGGGAAAACAAAGTTCTTCATAATAAACCTTAGAACAGTAAAAAAAACGCATTGAACTAATGCCGTGAAACTATTATGCACCTACAATCTAGTTTCCAGACACTTCTTTCAAATTTAAATTTAAAGGCAAGGACTACAGGCTTGTAGTCGCTATGCCATCTCATCAAGAACTTGACAGTGATGATATTATAACCAGCAGTGGAGCATTTACTCAAAATATGAATCATGCAATGATGAAACTATTCCTATACAATTGATAGGCACCTGTTCAAAACTTCAAAAACACTCTAACTTCAAAAGGAAATGGTGATCAGTTGGTTAAAATGAAGGATTGAAATGTTCCAACATCGAGCAGTAACAAATCAACAGTCTTGGACTGAATATGATGAGACTAACTATAAGCAACAATCTTTAGAAGAGCTATCCTGAGAAGTTCTTCATAGCTTTCTGGGATGTATTTAAAGTGAAAACACAACAGGCAACTTCAACTTAGTTATTGGAACGATGATTTCCATATCAACCACACCAACTTAGGGTAACAACTGGACCTGTGGAGGAGAAGCTTGTGTGTAAAGACCCGGGAAAATTCCAAAAAGTTTTGACCTTAAATTTTGGAGTAAAACCCACAGGTTATGCAGCTGATGGTTTGCTGGAGAAAGAACTTTTGGAGTCAAGAGGTAATAGATTCAAGACTCAAGCCAGAAAACTTTATGTAAGAGTTTACTCAAGAAGTTCATCCTAAAAACAAAGTGCAGCTCCCTTTCTTTCCAAATAACAGGCCTTGTCATTGTAGTCAGACCAAAACTACTACAGTGTATTTACTGCTTTGAATCTAATGTAGAAGAAGAGCTTAACCCATCTTGTGAATCAACCAACCTGTGACGACATAGAGTCCAACGAAGACTTCAACACTTCGAGGTCACTCTCCAATCGACTAGAATCTGGAAGAGTTAAAAGAAATTGTAATATTGGAGTATTAATGTATCAAGAAACATAATAAACAAAAGGAAATTTTATGACCTTGAATATGAGTTCTGGTTAGAACCTCAATTTCATTACTAATCTTGGCACTCTCAGCTTCAGCAGTGTTAAGCTCCTCCTTCAAGTGCTCTACAAAAGCATCTGCAACAAAAGAAGAAGGAAAAAAAGCTGCATTATAAAATCAAAAGAACACCAAAAGTCTATAGCATAAACAACATAACCCTCATGCATCAACACTCTCTTCCAGAACTTAAATAAAAGCTCTAATCATCACATTCCATAGCATAGAAGTTCACTCTCTTCCAGAACTTAAATAAAAGCTCTAATCATCAAATTCCATAGCATAGAAGTTCCCCGAAACACAAGAAAAGCTTCTTTATAACCAACTTGACATGATACAAGTAAAAAAGGGAGAATATAAATCGGTATCATCATGATTGAACTTTGAACCAAGTAAATCAAACATTTTCTCTTTGGTACTATAAGCGCATAAACAGAAAACGAATGAGAGAGAGAATTACCCAAATCCTCGATTCCTAAGAAACTGAAGTCAGAGCACTCAGATATCATCTGCTGCACTTTACTCTGAGATTTTCACATTTTTCAAAAAATAAAGACAGATAACAAATACAAAATTAAGTAAAACCTATAGTAACAAACAGATATGAAGTAGAAAACAAACCTCAAGTTGAAGAGCAGAATCTACAAGCGATTGGTCGGGATCTGAAGGTGACATTTCCACATCCTCATCCATGCAGTTACGGTGCATTTGTTCCAACTCCCTCACTCGACTGCCAACATTTCCCATGAATACATAAGTATATGCATAGACTACGCTTGGATATGAAAAGTACAGAGACAGACGTCAAAGTACCTGCGAATTGTGACAAGATCGAGAGGTTCCGACGATGAATCGGTTTCCATTATCTCCAAATATCAAAATAAAAACAAAAAAAACTGCTTGATGTTTCACTTCAGAAACACGGAAACGGAAGATTTCATGTTAATTTTGTAACTTGTATTTCTGAATTCAGAAAATGTTTTTGCAGTTTCGCGTATAGTCACGGGCCACCGACCCGCCCCCTGTAAATCAGATGAAAGAAAAGGTTAGCCTCCACATCACGCGCCGATTATTGAGTAGTAACTAGTAAGTACCACTTTTTACTGAAATTTAAATTATAATAATCCATCCAAAACTCCAATAAATATTTATATAAAAATAATGTAAATACATGTTGTAGAAATATTTTAAATAACGATTAAAAATTTTAGAAAGTTTCAGAAATTTAGAACAAAATATGCCAATTTAGTATTGAAACAATTATTTTTATACATAACTTTTTGTTCAAGTTATTGAATTTTTTGTGTTTATAAAGCGTATTTGAATAAATATGAATTTTATACATTAAATATGTTACATGATTATATTAAGATTTTAAAATATAAATGTTTAATAAATTAGTTTAACATATAAATTAGGAATAATACAAAATTAAAACTTAAAATAACTCATTACAAACTTCCTGTAAATTAACAAAAAAAATTTGAATAAGAATATAATAGAGGGTGTAGTTACATGGATTTAATGGACTAGTAAAGGTAATAACAAGTAGTTATATAATTATTCACTCAAAAACAAGAGGTAAACAAGAAAACTATGCAAAGGGGGCATTAGGAAGAGATAAGTGAATTGGTGGTTTATTCATATCCTTGTATCCAAATGATTATATTTGTTTATACTAGCTTTTTAAATTTAGAGAACTTAGTTTTAAGGCTAAAAATGATTCTATCTCTATCTCATGCCTTTAATGACCATAAAGTGGATGTTGTTTACCAAAATAATTTTTAAGATCTAATTAATAATTCTAGTAATGAAGCTTTAGATATTTAACATTTTACATTGGAAAGATCTATAGCTCCTCTCCTTTTATAATGTATAAATGTTGCAGTTTAATGCTAACCTAAATGTGAGAGAGTCCCTTTCAGTTTTGGATATAAGTTCCCTTGGCCACTCTATTAACCTTTTTCGTTCCACTTCATGATAGAAGATACTATAGAGAGCTAGAACGTGAGAATAATAACTTGAAACGTATCTACATTTGAAGAAAAGATGATTGATTGACTCAACTTCAAGATTACAAAGCTAGTACCATAAGTTAATGCATTATTTGATCCTATCTTTGGTCCTCAATCTTTATATAATTGCTAAACATAAAATAAAGGAGGTTATAGGAGAATTGAGGTTAAACTAGACCAGGTTATACCATATGACCATCTAATTTTGCCCTATAAAGATATCTAAGCATGTTTTATCAGTGAAGCAATTTAAACTATGTCTTAGTATCAAGGTAGGCTACCTTTGGATTATAATTTGATACATTATCCCTAATGATGGAAAATCTTCTTATGTTGTAGTGTTAATCTTTTCCAAGAATGATTTCTTTAATCCTTTTTTGGTTTGGAAGCATGAGTCTTAGCGAAGAAAACTTGGGGATTAAATATAAAAGACCTAAACCATTCCAATTATAGTACAAAAACTATATATTATGACTAGTTGCAATTAATGTCTCATTTCTTCACAAAATGAATACCTCATCCATAACATCTAGTTTAGAGTCTATGAATTATCCTGCCTAAGTTTTAGGTTCCAAAAAATCATATCCTTTAAGAAATGAGAAAGCAACCATTTAACCCAAATGAATCCCTCAGCATATATAACATTTAAATCCTCTTTGCTATTATCATCTTGTTATTATCATTAATCAGAGTAATTTTAAGTCCACTTTCTTCCTTTGAGTATAAACGTCAACCCACTTTACTTTTTTTGTAGTTGCTTTGTTAATATCTCCAACTCATAAAAAGTTGTTGACGCTTTTCTCTATAGCCTTGATTAAACTCCTTAGAAGCATTAAGTGTGAACTACAATAAATATGCATATTGTGGACCATTAAAGTGATTAATTTTAACTTTCTTGCAAAGGAACAAACTTATTATTCCAATGGTTGATTTTTTTTATAAATTAAGTCAAAGAGGGGAAATAAATGTTTATTGGACTATGTTTTATTCCTATATTCAGTGTGTTTTGCTTGTTATTTGAGACTTTTATGTTGATTTTTGGTGCTTATTATGTTTTTTATGTGTTTTTAGGTCTCAATTTCTTTTATGGATCAAAATGAGAGAAATTCAAGAGAAGTCGGGGTAGAAAATAGAAGAATTGAAGCCAGGAGCCAATTTAGAGGTACACATCCATAGTTGTTTTGCCATGTGTAAAGCTTTGATGATGTTGTTTTGCCATGTGAAGATATATGCTTATGTAGTTCACATACATAGTTGTGTTCCATGCCTATCTAAGCTCCTATGAATGTGTAAATTCACAGTTCTAAAGTGTTTATACCTGAAACCCTAATTTCGTACTATAACAGGCAATTATGAAAAACAAAGGTGAGAGCATTTAGAGTCAAAGTTAGAGTTTGAGACATAATTCTAAACCTAGGAGATGGAAAACATGAATATTACTTCAAAGTTATGATAAAGAACAACTTTCCGTCAAAGTTTTAAGAGGATTATATTAAGGAACTTTTGAACTTTTGATGTTTGCATTATTTTCTATGTTTGTGAACTAAATTTGTTTAGTGCCTAGGTATGATAAACCTTAAGTTGAGGGATATCATAATTTGATCTTTTATCTAATGTAATTTGATTGATTAATTTATTGCAATTAAATTATGCATTTTAATCTTGAATTAATATGTCCATGATATTAGTTTAATGTATGATTTCATATAATTGAAATTGAAAAATCCTTTTGCATGAACCATAATTGGAAGGGGTTCTATGCAAACCTAGAGATAAGTCGACATAAATTCTCTTGATTATGGTCAAATCTAATAATAAGATATATGAATTGAGTATTACAACCTTAGGAGTTTTAAATAGTCTTGAGAAAGATATTAACATATGATAGGAATTTTCACAATCTAATGATCAATAATTGAATTGTATGATAAGGTTAATACTTAAGAATAATAGGGAGATTCATTATCTAGGTACTAGTTATTTGATATTGATCATTGTTCTGGTTTATTATTGTGTTAAATTCAAGTTAAATTTAGTTTTAATTAAATCATCATCCTATTTATCAGTTAGATAACCAAAAAGAGGTTATTACTAGTACTTGTACTCTGTATGGGATCAACACTCGATATTTACTAACACTATAATATAGTTTGATAGGTACACTTGCCTATGAGATCTATAGATTAGAGATTAGAGATTAGCAATCATATCAAGTTTTTGATGTCGTTGTTGGGTATTAAAATATTAGTAACACCTAATTTTTGTTAATATAGTCATTATTTCTCATTTTATTTCTTTTTACTTTTTTTAAATTTGTTAAGATATTTTGTTGACTCTTTGGCTTTGTCACTTCTACATGTTTTGGGTTAGTTATGGCCTAAAAAATCTGTTGCACTTAGTTGACGAAGATCTATAAATTGAGAGGATGACTTGTAGAAACCTTTAAGGACCTTAATTAGAGAGTTCGATTTAGATCGACAGATACAAGACTTGAAAGCTTAGATTGATACTAAAGGATGAAAAACCATAGTAAGTCAATCAAAGATCATATTCGTTTCTTGTTAGCTGGACTTGATATTGATGGAGTCCAACATTGTAAGATCTATTATTATCACTAATAATTTTGAGATTAAATTAAGAATATCATTCAAATGATGCAACAATTTGTCGAGTTTAATGGGCTATGAGATGAGAACCTTAATACACATACATTTTTTTTAATAAATTTGTGATACCTTTAAGGTCAATGGTGTTAATGACAATGTGATAAGATTGAGGCTATTTCCATTTTCATTGAAGGTTGAACAAAACAATGGTTAAATTATCTACCTAGGTCATCCCTTACCACTTGGGACCAAGTGATAAGGAAATTTGTTTTTGAAATAATTTCCACTAGCTAAGACTACTAAACTAAAGAATGACATCTCCTTCTATGCCCAAATCAACTCAGAGACTTTATATGGTACATAGGTGACATTTAAGGAGTTGTTAAGGAAGTGCTTACATCATGGTCTACCATTATGGATGCAAATTTAGACCTTCTATAATAGGCTGAATTAAATAATGAGGTAGATGATAAATGTAGTTGGTTGGGTCGGCCCTGTTGGGCCTTGGGCCGATCGGTTCATTCATCAAAGATATCCAGCCCAAGCTCGATTCAAGC